>JBAMBR010002945.1:0-91936 GCA_037044475.1 Zaprionus obscuricornis
TTGTACAATCTCCTCGGCATTGCCACGATCACACATGGCATACAGCAAATCGACAGCCATTTGTCGCACTGAAACATCTTTCTCCATTTTCATCGATAAAATGACGACCTCTTGATGTTTCTTTACCTCCTCATGCGAGAATTCTGATGTTGCCAAATGGCACATGGATTCAAGTGCCAAGTAACGTAAATTGGTCTCACGATTACTTAGGAATTGTCCCAATTGATTGCAAGCGCGCACTAGAAGATTCGGTTCACTGTCGCTGTGTATGATCAAATTGATGGCCTCGAAGAGTACAGCATTTTTGGCATTGGAATGCTGCACTTTCTTGCTCTTTGGCGGCTCTTGTGCCTTGTTTAAGATCGTCTCTAGCGTCTCATTGAGGCGTGCCCGCACGCCGGCTTCCTCGGTAACGGGATTATAGTTTTGTAAGAGACGTAACAATTTCACCGATAGCCATGGTGCTGGCACAAAATAATACGTATAATCCTGTAGATCCGTATAGCTGGCCGTAACAATGCGCGACAAACGGGAAACGGCTAAATTGACGCAACCCTTGTATTCATCGGGATTACGTTTGACCAGTGCATCAATCAAGGATGTGGCAGCCGTAACCACGCCCATATGCTGATCATTGAGCAAATGAATGATGCGTGAAGTCCACTCACCGCCAGGTATTATATCCGGCGAGGAACGAAATAGTCGCAATAAGCATAACGCTGCCGACTGCTTAACCACATCCATAGTGTCGCCAGAGACAAGCAGTTTGGGTATCTCATTGGAGAAGGATTCGGCCATATCGCGACTACCAATATTCGCAATGCATTGCAATGCAAGATTCACATGCACGGGATTTCGTGATTGTAAATCATTTTTGATCGATTGAATGATCAAACGAATCAGATCGCTATTCGTATTCACCAGCACCGAAATGAATAGATAGCCCTGCAATACAAAAAAAAATAGATAGATTTCATTATTCAGTTGAATAATTTCACTCAATGTTTGAGTTACTCACGATCTGCTTCTCTGAGTATTTGTTGGAGGAGAGCAAATTAACAGCCTCCATGTGGCCAAAATCAATATCATGGCCAAGCAGGAATATGAATAGTAGCTTACAAACATATTTCTTCTTTTGATAACCATCGAGTGTCTTATCTCCTTTAAATTTGCTACGTATATTCGCCAACTCTTTATTTATGCGTTTCACTTCCGCTTCTTTACTTTTACCTGCAATTAAAATTCAAATTCATTTCAAGTTTGAGTGTTTTTTTTTGTTGAAAAAAAAGAGAAACTATGTGGCAAGGCAAGGTATTGTCAGTGGATACCCAGTCGCCAATTCTATTAAAATTGACCTAAATTCCAATCGTATTCTTAAATAACATTATTAAATAATCAATTGCCAATGTTGCCACATAATAGAAACTTTATTCAATTGGCAAACGGGTCATTAACAGCTCACTTACAATTCACTGAGAGAGTATGAGTTAAAATAAAGTGTCACTCATTGACAGGATGAATAATGAGAGCTTCATTTCAAGTTGAGCTTAATTGAGTGTGCGTTGAGCGCATATGCAGATGCTGTGAGTCAAAGTGTAGAAGTTATGACGAACGATCAACCGGAAACAACAACTCTGCTTTGCTGCTGTTGCTGCTGACACTCGCTCTCTTGTCGGCGGCAATTAGTACCAGTCACCAGCAGAGAGAGCGAGAGTGAGAGTAAGCGAGTTCACGCAATAGATATGCTGGCTTTGGCGTGAGAGTAAGCAGTAATAGTCTTTGATATGTATTGTATGATAAACCAATGAATGAACGCGTTTGAGTGAAGTGACAAGTTGAACTCATACACAAACACAAACACAAACATAATATATTAAAACCGCCCCCCGCTTTTTGCGGCTTTTTATATATATATTTTTTTTGGTGGCTCTTTTCGTAATTGAACAAGAAAATTTCGACATTGAACGCCCCTATGAGATATACTGAATTATTATTTGTATTTGTATTTGGATAAGAAAAGCCCGAGATAAATTGAATTAATAAATATGAGAGCTAGATGCAATTTACAATTTACAATATGAGGCTGGTTTACAATTTACTTACAATTTCTTATATCCGATATAAACACGGCCAGGCCTCTCATGCCATCCCCCCTCACCGGCGCCATTGTAGTTAGCTTGTTAATTTTCGCTGGTTTTATGCAAACTTGGGGCGAAGAAAAAAATCTGTTGTTGGAGCGCGCTCGTCCGTCGTCAATGCGGGGCGCTCAGCTCTTATCGCTTAAGTTCCAAACGACGACAACAACAACAACTTTTAGGCGATTACACTGCGGGGGCGAACGTATTATTTAGCGAGACGTCGCCACTTGATGTGCAGCCAAATGCTGACCGAGGACTGATGTGTGTTGTTGACTGGGTGAATCTCTGATTTGCTTTTGTACTGTCGTCTTGTTCACTCTCACTCTCTGTGGTCCGTCACTCTCTCGCTCTCTCTCTCTCTTGTTGTAGACCTGTTGGAGAATTGATAGATATAATTGTTATTATTCTTCGGTCATCAATTGATATCGATAACAATAATAAAAATAAAAAAAAAAATTATGCTCATTTTTTTTTTGTTATTTGGCGCAATTTGAACTCTTGACATTTGGCAGAGCATAAGTAAACGCCCCTCGCCCACAGTCATTAAACGCCCACTGGCTGCTGATATTTGGCAAGCGACGCAGCGAGTTGGCAGCAATTCCAATACACACAGCTGCACATTTTATGTACATGCACATACGAATGCATAGGTATGCATGTATAAGTATTTACGGATGAATGTGTGTGCATTATGTGTAACTGCAAAAACAATTTGCTTGTCTTTGATAACGTTTTGGTTTCGCTGACCTTAGCGAAACTTTTTTATCGCAAATTCCACTTGTTTAAATTAAAATTAAATGTATATTATATTATAGGAGAACTGCGATCAGTGAGTGCCACCGGCTTCGCTGCTTTGTTGTTTTTGTTGTACTTGTGTTTTGCTTTCATGTCACGTCTCTCAGTCTCAGCCACAGTCACAGTCACAGACGAAGTCAACGCCAACGTCAACGTCAACAGCGACAGCGACGTCAACATTTTTTTTCTTTGGTTTTTTTTTTTTCTTCTTCACATTAAACCACAGTCAACGACGGCAGCAGCGCCGCAAGATGACGAAGTCGTTTTATTTGCACAGAGAACCAAAATTTGTTTTTAAACATAACTAAAACTGGCACACGAATTAAAGCGTCTGCTTACTTTAATTTTTTTATCGTTGTCGTTCTTCACTGCAAAGTTTGCTGGAATTTGGCTTTCTCACGGTTGCGGTTGCTGCTCTGCTCTGCTATGCTCTGCGCTGTGCTGCGGTTCTCTTTTTTTTTTTTTAACTTTGAGTTAAAGTTTTAGTTTTGGGTTTTTTTCTTTGGGTGTTGGCCGCGGAATGTTTTGTGTCGCACAGTTTTATGTAACCCGAGTATTTGGTTTGGAAATGTGTGTTCGCTTTGATTACTGTTATTAATCGTAAATCAACGCAAAACAAGCAGAGCAATCAGGCATTTCACCAAATGAAAATTTCTATTGATTTTTTTCCTCTACTCTCCTCTCCGTACCATTCAACACAGCCAAATACTTCGACAACAGAGCTGCCAACTGTTTTTCAGGGCGCGCTTTTGCCAGTAAGTGCTGTAAAATGTTGAACAAAATTGCAATTTAACCGCGACAATAGCAATTATTTGCGAATATTTTTTTAGGCAGGATTTCCTATTATACAAAAATGAAGAAATAAAAATTATAATTGTTTGATTGTATATCCTATCAACAATTATGAATTATTTATGAAATATTAATGCTACTATCGAATACAATTACTACTGTATAAGAAATGATATGTACTTACCAACACTTATTCCATTCGCTGACTGACTCCGCCATTTTTGCGCTTACAGCGTTGCATATGCCGAGTGGTGGACTATTTTGTAGTTTCGTTTCTGTTTCTGTTTGATTTTTATACTAAGAATAATTAATAAAATGCAAACGCATATTCGCGTACACTAAGGACAACCGTAAACAAATTGAACAATCAATTCGAGACTACAATTAAGAGTTACGCATGTATTGCGCAGCGCCAGCGTCGTCGTGTTATCAACAACAGAAGCAGCGCAGCCGCCATAAAATTTGGAGCCGCCTCTAGACACAAATTGCGAAGTTTTTTTTTTGCTCAAAGCAGATAGCGAGATAATTAAAATTGAGTGTAGGATTACCTGATATCGAAAGGGGGGCCTATTAGGCGACCGTTCCAAAACATGAGTTTTTCCAGCGACGAGGTAAACTTTTTAGTTTTCCGATATCTACAGGAATCGGGTGAGTAACGCGACAACGCCAGCGTCAGCGTCATTAGCCTCACATAGTCTGACACATAATTACACACACACCTTTCCCACCCATCGTTTTGCAGGTTTCTTACACTCAGCCTATGTGTTTGGCATTGAATCGCATATCTCGCAGAGCAATATTAATGGAGCTCTTGTACCACCCGCCGCGCTTCTAACTGTACTACAAAAGGGATTACTCTACACGGAGGTCGAGTGGAGCGTTGGTGAAGATGGCGAAATGGCGAGACCCATTGAAGGGCTTAGTTTAATAGATGCCGTTATGCCCGAGGTGAAACCTCTAAAGCCCACAGTGAAAACAGAGCCAGGCAAGCCGGGAAATGTCGTAGATGGCCAAGGTGGTGCAGCAGGTGCAACTGCTGCTGGTGGCAATACGAATAGCAATACAAAAACCGAGATTAAAATTGAACCAGGAACTGGCAATGCGACGGCAACGGGTGTCGTTGGCGGCGCTGGTGGAGCAAAGGCAAACAGCACAAATAGCACTGGAACGAGCACGCCCACAGGCAGCAATGGAGGCGTTGGTACTGGCAACGATGCAATCGAAGTTGATTCCAGTGGCAATGGTTCATCGAATTCCAATGCCACAGGCAGCGGCGCTAATGGCAACAATGGCAGCGGCACAGGCGCGAACGGTGCCGGCAGCATTAACTCAGTCACAGCTGGCGGCGCTGGCAGCGGTAATGCAGCAGACACAGCTGTTGGTGGTGCATCATCAACAGCTGGCGCTGGCAAAAAGTCTAGTGGAAATGATCAGGCGGGCAATGCGAATAGTGCAAATAATGCGAATGCAACGAGCACAGATGATGCTGCGTCATCGACATCCACAAATGGCAATAGTAGCAACTCCAGCAGCGTAGAACCAGCATCGTCAGGTGTTACGGCCACAGTAAGCACTGGCAATGCTGCCGATGCAGCTGCAACAGCAGCTAATAATGCAGCAGTAGGTGCCAAATCAGCGCAAGGTGGTGCAGCCGGTGGTGTGACGGCAACACGTGTCAATGCGCAGGGTAACAATGTGACAGTCAGCTGTCCGACAAGTGCACAAAGTGCTGTGCCCAGCAGCACTACATCTAATAATGGCGGCAATGGCGGTGCTGGCGGAGGAGCAGCAGGTGGTGGTGGTGGCGGCGCTGGAGGTGGCGGTGGAGGTGCTGGTGGTTCTGGCGGCAATGCAGTTGTCGAAGCTATGGACATTGATCAGAGCATAGAGATACCAGAGTCAAAAGCACGAGTCTTGCGGGGACACGAAAGTGAAGTCTTCATTTGCGCATGGAATCCCAGTCGAGATTTGCTTGCAAGTGGCTCAGGTGATAGTACGGCACGTATCTGGGATATGTCCGATGCGAATGCCAATTCCAATCAATTAGTCTTGAGGCACTGCATCCAAAAGGGTGGCGCCGAGGTGCCCAGCAACAAAGATGTCACATCCCTAGATTGGAATGTAAGTAGACGTCGAAGATGCTTAAACTGCAGAATTCACATCATTTTATAACTTTCTCTCCTAGTGCGACGGTTCACTGTTGGCCACTGGCAGCTATGATGGCTACGCACGCATCTGGAAGACCGATGGTCGTCTGGCATCAACGCTCGGCCAACACAAGGGTCCAATCTTTGCCCTCAAATGGAACAAATGCGGCAATTATATATTATCCGCTGGTGTCGATAAGACAACCATCATTTGGGATGCATCGACGGGTCAATGCACACAACAATTTGCGTTCCATAGTGCACCCGCCTTGGATGTAGATTGGCAATCGAATACATCGTTTGCTTCATGCAGCACAGATCAACGGATACATGTCTGTCGGCTGGGCGTCAATGAGCCGATCAAAACGTTCCGTGGACATACGAACGAAGTGAATGCCATTAAATGGTGTCCACAGGGTCAGCTATTAGCATCATGTTCCGATGATATGACATTAAAGATTTGGAGCATGCAAAGGGATCGCTGCTGTCATGATCTTCAGGCGCATTCAAAGGAGATCTATACAATAAAATGGTCACCAACTGGACCGGGTACAAATAATCCGAATACAAATCTTATACTCGCTTCGGCCTCATTCGATTCTACAGTTCGTCTATGGGATGTGGAACGTGGTACATGCATGCATACGCTTACCAAGCATACGGAACCAGTTTATTCAGTTGCTTTTAGTCCCGATGGGAAGCATTTGGCATCGGGTAGCTTTGATAAGTGTGTTCACATATGGAGTACACAGTCTGGGCAATTAGTGCATAGCTACAAGGGAACTGGAGGCATCTTTGAGGTGTGTTGGAACTCCAAGGGCACCAAAGTGGGAGCCAGTGCATCTGATGGCAGCGTCTTTGTATTGGACTTGCGAAAGTTCTGATCAGCAATTGATGATGTAACATCATATCAATCAATTGTTTACTCAAACTCAAATCCAAACGCTAATCCTGCTGCTCCCAAATCCAGCTCTAGCTCCTCCCAGCTAATTTTAGGTTATATCTATTAAAAAAAAAAAAAAAAAAAAAAACGCAACTATTTTACACACCGTTTCTCTTCTTTCTCTACACTCTTTTTTTTACTCTCTCTCTTTTTCTTTTATTTTCTCTTATTACTTCTTGTACTTTTGTTTTTTTTTTTTTACTGCACCCCACGCACCACATTTGTAACTTTATGTTTATCCTGTCTGTTGTCCTGTCTGCAGTTTTCTGTGTCTTGAATTTCACTTTTCTACTTTCTTCAACTGCCTGTTATCTCTCTCGCTCTCTCTCTCTCACTCTCTCAGTCATACCTTGTAAAACATATCGCAACGCTTGGGTGTGTCCAAAAACAGAGTTTCAGGGCATCCCACCCAATGCAGCGATTAACCGAAAGCCTTAAAGAAAAACAAAAAAAAACCAACCGAAAATTAATGCGCTTTGAATTAATTTAAAACCTTAATGAGCTCCCCTTGTATCTATGGTAAATTCCACATTTACTTTATACACATTAAGTATAAATTTAAGTGTTTGCAACATCATCATAATGATATCATGATCATAATGATGATGTTGCTAATGATGATGATGATGATCATGTTGCTAATTTTGTGCGCAGAGAGAGAGAAAATATTATTTGAAACTTTCCCTGCAGCGCATACAGTAAAACGAGTTAATTTTCTTAGTCTTAGATGAAAAAGAAAAGTCTAAAATTTAGATTTAAGTAACAACTCGCGGAAGAAAAAAAAAGGATTACGGCTACGAATACGACGGAATATATAGCATACATTCGTACAGTGTAACTGCAAAAAATAAAATAAAAAAATAAAATTAAAGCATGAAAAATCGAAAAATTAAATTTAAGCTCAAGCTTTGGCATTTGGCCAACGTTGCAGCAGCAGCAGTAAAAATTAAGAAACAGAACAAAATAACGAAAATATCTCAATGTTGTCTTTTTAAGGCTTAATGTTAATTTAATAATAAATCTAAAAAAAAAAGCAAAATTTATAAATTAAAATTCCATAACATTATCTAGATAACATTGTTTAAACAGTCGACATTCTTCACGTTTTATTTCACCAGTTTTGGTTTTCTCCTTGAAGAATTTGGTCAGCTTGGTGCCAGCAAATTTTGGCTTCTCGCTGTCAGGTTCATCGAACTCCATTTCAAGAGCTTTGTCGGCCAAAGCATTCTCGGCCGTTGACCAACTGAAGCGCACAAGACGCGGAAAACCAAAGACATAATCAATGTTTTCAGTAAGAAAACGTTTAGTTACCGGATCACCAGGATAACCGCTGCCAAAGGCATTATCTTTAATCACAATTCCCTCGGGAAATTTCCAAACTTTCAATGCATGATCACGGGTTACTTTGGCGCAAATACTGGCCGCCGAGACAATGGGATACGTGGAATCAGCTTTTTTGGCAACAGTTATTTTAAAATTGGGAAATCGTTTGAGTAACTTCTCTTGATATTTCTCGGGTGGACCAACGGTGTCTACATAGACTTCAGCAATGTTGACGCCCGCATCGATGGCATGTTGTATTAGACCCATGGCCGAGTCCATGGAGACTTCATTGAGTGAGCATTTGGTGCGTCTGTACATGCTAGTACTGATGACATTGGGTGAAATGATTTCCACTGCCCAGCCAATGCAACTGTTGGCATATTCCAAGGTATTCAGCTCATTGAAGATTATGTCGCGTTTTTCCTCCGTCAATTGTTTGGAATCTGCACAGCCGAGTTCGACGAGTGCTTTCTTACTTTCCAGCGGGCAGTAGGAGATGCCATAGACCATGGGACCAAGCACTGGGCCACGCCCCGCCTCATCAACGCCCAGCATGCAAGGCTGCTCTTTGCAAATTTGCGGCACATCGCTTAGATAAATTGTATTTTTACTATTATCATGTGATGCAATGAACGGACCCAATGCTTTCAGTGAATCGATTTTGTTAATATTCTGTTTCACTTCCTCTTCCACATCCTCTTCCTTTTTAATTGTTTCATTTTCTATTTTAATTTTAACATTTTCCATTTTGCGCGCGTTTTTTTATTTGTTTATTTTTTCAAGTGATTATCGATAAGTAGTTAATTGCTATCGATAATACGAATACACTTTGTTTACGTTTTAATCTCAGTGTTGCAAAGTGTGTTCAACTTTAGCATTCACAATAATCGGCAAAAAAAAAAACACACTCGCGCAGCCAACTTAACTTTTTCTGTTCTTTCCGGTTTAGGATTTTGTCGAGTGTGCTTGTTCTCTATCGAGCTAAGGCCGATTATTAAAAATAATATTAATTTTTGGCAACTTGCACCAATTATTAATTAAGCAAACAGTTATCAAACATGTCCACAAAAGCTGAGCTTGCTTGCGTCTACGCTTCCCTCATCCTGGTCGATGACGATGTTGCCGTCACCGTAAGTTTCAATTGACAATTCAAAGTGAAAAACAAATCTGCAAAAATCATTACAATCCAAAAGACTTTGTTAATGATTGTTGCATCTAGAATTAAATTAAGCAATCATAATTAATCCGCTGATGATATTTCCTTTATGCCGTGTTTTATAGGGTGAGAAAATCTCGACCATCTTGAAGGCCGCCAATGTCGATGTTGAGCCCTACTGGCCCGGTCTCTTCGCCAAGGCATTGGAGGGAATCAATGTTAAGGATCTGATCACCAACATTGGCTCCGGTGTTGGCGCTGCTCCAGCTGGTGGTGCTGCTGCTCCTGCTGCTTCCGATGCCCCTGCTGCTGAAGCCAAGAAAGAGGACAAGAAGAAGGAGGAGGAATCCGATGTATCTGACGATGACATGGGTTTCGGTCTGTTCGACTAAGCAGCAACAACAACACACTAACCTAAACAACAACAACAATAATAACATCTTACTGCTGTTTATGTGAAGTGAATTTTTATTATTTCCCTAAAAACTTTTTCGTACACGTTTTAATGTACAAATCGTCAGGGAAACATTAAAAAATTTTTGACAAAAAGTGAATTATGGTTTTTTTAATTAGGTAACTAATTTAAAATACAGATTGTTGCAAGACTTGAGCTATAGCTCTGAGATCCGCTGATTCCACTTGCTTTAATCCAAGCCCAATCAAAAGTTCCGTTGGACATGTGTTGAGCTGAGTTTTGTTCACCAGAAATTGTATGCCGCCGCGTATCTCATCCGAATCAGCGCCCATGCAACAGTTCATGGTGACTGGCACCGATACGTGATTGGCCGGATCATCGACGGGTCCATGAAGTACAGGAATGACACGATTGTCGCGCTTTACATCAAACGTCACGCTATACAATGCTGGCACTTTTCCCAATTGTGTTACCAGAAGCATCCATTTGTTGTCAAAGTTGTGGAACACAAATTCAGTGCTTTTGCCATTGATGTCGATGGCAAATTGTTTCTTAAATCCAATTTGATCAACTTTTGTCTGAAATCCACTCATCTTAAGACCAGCAATATTATTTTTTTGTCGATTTTTGTGTTGTTTACAATTTAATTTTCAATTTGCGAGTAAAAAAGCAACTGCAATTGTTTTGTGCCGGTCACTGTTCAACTGAACTAGTTCAGTTCACTTGAATGACGTCTGTTGGAATTAGCACAGCTGTTGAACAACTGTTGATTTTGAATAACGAATTTTAAATATTTAATTTCAATTATTTTATAATATCCCGCTTTAAATTTTCAATTATTTTTATTATTTATATTATATTATTTTTATTAAATGCAAAATATAATATATATTTCATTTCATTTGACAATTAAATTGTTAAACTAAGCGACGTAACTTGTTGCCCCAACAACTTGCTTAACAAAACTAACGCATTATGCAACACTAATTTGCTATGTTCATGTTTACGACAGGTGGCGTTTAGTGCATAACGGTCATTGAAAGTAACAAATTGTTGCCATGGCGCGAAATCTTGTTGAATCAATTGAAGAATTAAAAAAATGTCGTGCATCTGTTTGGGACCCAAGCGTGCTGGTAAAACACATCTGCTCAAGGCATTGCAGGATCCCGATTCCATAGATGATACTAGCTACTCAATGCCAACCATTGGCACTGGTATCTTTCGCATTTATTTTCCCGACAAATCGCATGGCGACCAGCCACGACCTGACGCAGCAAAGACGGCAACGTCAACTCCAACGCCACATGGCAAGCATTTGCTAAAGTTTATACAAATACTTGAAATTGGTGGCAGCATGGCGCCACTTTGGCGCCAAAGTCAATATTTCGAGGACGTGAAGAAACTTATCTATGTTGTGGATGCCTCTAATCTCTGTCAGATCTCTGCAGCAGGTAAGTGCTGGCCAATGCGATTATGCATACTTCACAAGCATCTCTCTCTTTCTATGCTGCAGGTGTACTCTTCTATTCAATATTGACGGAGCCACGACTGCAGAAAGTACGCATCCTGCTAGTGCTGACCAAAATGGATTATTCCTACCGGCAGATGCGTAACGAGGCGCTGCTCATGCTGCAAATGTCCAAGTTGCAGAAACAGATACGGCAACAGGTTACCATAGTCGAGGCAAGCGCTGTGACGCGTGTGGGACTGGATAGCATCTATGAGTGGCTGCAACAACCTTGAGAGGATTAGGGCAACTAATTTTTATTGGACACAGAATAAAAACAAAATGTGGATGCAAGTGAATCTTCTAGAGTTTGTAATTGAGATCCATGTACTGTAGATTGCTAAGCACTTCATCAGCATCGGGCAGCACATCCTTGGCAGCATTCAAATATGATTTGGCAGCCATAATATCGCCACTATGCGCCGCCAGCACGGCTAGATTGTTGAGTGCGGCACCATCTCTGGCATCTGAGGTGAGGCACAGCTGTAGGCAACGTTTCGAAAGATTGAAATCTCCTGAGGTCTAAGAAAAAGAATTACAATTCCTTAAGATTCTTCAGTTGGAGCAACTGCATCTGCAACAACTTACCAATGCAACAAAGCTTAGATTATACCAGACATCCGCCTTCTGCTCCGGCTGTGTAGCCATAAGCAGCGCACGCTGGAAACATGGCAACACCAGATCAATTTGTCCACCATAGAGACAACACAATGCAATATTACAGTAGAGCTCAGCTGTGTGCACGCCCAGCGATAGTATGCGACGATAATACATCAATGACATTTCCGGATTATTATCGTAGAAATAACCGACAGCAATGCTGGCCAATGCCTCCACATTGATAGGCTGCAACTTGGCAGCCAGACGATAAAGCTGCAGTGCATCCTCCGGCTGTTGCATCGTCTGATGAATGCGTGCTTGTTCTAGTCGATAGACTACATCGAAGGGATGCCGCTCCAGCGCCTGTCCAATCAGCAGCAATGCACGTTCCGGCTGCCTTAAGCGTTGATAGAGACGCGACAGCAACAGATATGTGTCCGGATGCGGAAATGCAGCCAATGATTGCTGCAGCAGTGGCTCAGCACGGCGTGGATAGTGCAGTGCCAAGTAGCAGCGTCCCAATTGTTGCTGCCACCACCAGTCCAGTGGCCGCTGTCGTTGCACATCTGCCACCGCCTGGCACAGTGAATGCGCCTTCTGTACATCTGCCTCATGATAGAAGAGAAACTGGAACAGCGCCTTGATAATCGTTTCACGTTCCGCATAGATGGTTGGATTAAGGCGTGATGCCTGGTACAGTGCAGCAGTACTGTCGCCAACATTGAAGGCTGCTGCTGAAGTGGCACGTACACGTGATGCAGTGCCGCAACGTGAAGCGGGACGTGTGCCAAGGGAGGAGCCGGGTCGACTTATTGCAGTGCCAGGACGCGTCATGCCAGAGCTGGGACGTGCAGTTGCACTATGCAGTCGTCCATCGCTGGAATGACTTGGACCAGTGGCGCGTCGCTGACTGGTGCTGGGGCGTGGCTGAAAGGCGGTTTTGATGCTGCTGCCAGGACGTGCAGCAGTTGCAATTCGCTCGAATTCTACATCCTCATTAACTGCAGATAGAGGAGGGAAATGGTTGAGGAAATGAGATATTGGAATTTACGATATTCGTATATCGTATACGATATTGGAAGGATTCATAATTCTCTTGAAAACAAGTGTCAGCAATTTACGATCTTCGCATATCGTATACGATATTGGAATTTACGATATTTATATATTGAATATTGTATTGGAATTTACGATATTCAAATGCACATTATTCAGATTTACGATATTCAAATTTACGATATTTAAATTACGATATTTGAATATCGTATATGATATGGAAATGATTTATAATTATAATTAAAATCAATTAAGAAGAATATCCGAAATTTACGATATTTGCATATCGTAATAATAATTCAATGAAGAATTTCAATAGAAACGATATTAAAGTTAAAACTCACGTGCATCGCCGGCATCGTCAACTTCAAGATCGTCCAGGTAGACGCGCTGCGTCAATGCGCGCATCTTTAATTGCCACACGCCTTCCATCAGCCAAGTGGGCATTATGGATGCCCTTGCACCTTCCCCAACAGCATCATCATCACCACCAGCAGCAGCATCTGTTGCAGCATTGGCACGTCGCCGTCGCGTCGCACGTTGCCTGGGGCCAATGCGCTGCAAATTGCTACTGTGCTCCGCTGACTTTGCTGCTGTTGTTGTTCTTATTGTCTCGTTCTCTGCGTCCGTCTCGTCGCGATTTGTGGCAAAGATTTGGACATTGTTGTCGTGTCCAGCTTGCAACAGTGCATTGCAGACATCGACGCAACGCTCATAGCTGCGACGACGGCAGAGAGAAACGGCACGAAAATATTGCAACTCCAATGTCGCCAGTGTGGCAGACGCCGCTGTAGCCATTGCTGGCATCTCAGTTGACGTTGTCATTGACGTCCTTCTACTTCTCAGTGGCAGCAACAGCGACTGCGGCAGCGATTGAAACCGAAGAAGAAGAAGAAGAAGCAGCAGAAGCTGAAGCTGTTGTTAATTTCAAGTGTTTGAATTCCTCAGCCTGTTCTTGAAGACTACTTCGTCTCTCTCTTCTCTACTCTCTCTTTCTCTCTCTTTCTCTCTGTCTGTGTCTTACTGCGTGTTACCCTGTCGCGCTTCTTCTTCTTCTGCTTCTTGCGTTCTTCTGCTGGAATTTTAAAACCGGATGCGTGTCATTCCGCAAGCAAACGAATTTTTTCGCTTCCTGCGTTTGCCTCACTGCCTGCCTGCCAGCCAGCCAGCCTGCCTTTCTGCCACGCCCCCTGCTCAGCGTTTTTCTCTTCACTTTTGTTGTTTTAGGTCTCCTCTGCGCCTTTTGCTTCTAATTCTTTTCTATAATTTGTTGCTTACCTTTTTTTTTCGTCTTGTTCTTATTTTTTTTCTGCTGTTGAATTTAATTTGCCTTTTGAAATCCTTTGGCACGACGCTGTTTGTGGGCAACTACTAGCTGAAGGTTATGGCCAATAACTAGGGAACCTTCCGGTCGCCATGGCCACAGCTAATGGCCACAACGCAACGCACATATAAAATTCTCTCTTACCTGTGCGCTCGCTCAGCGCTGACTCAGAGAACAACATAAATCATAATTATACGAAAATAAAATAAAAAAAAACCACAAAATATTTTCAAAAATTATTCCAATTATTTTTTTTTTATTTTTTCAGATTTAATTTTAATCTAATTTTAATTGGAAATTTTAAAGAATTTACTAAGCCAGCAAAAAACTATCGATAAGAAATTCGATTGCATTTCGCAATGATTCACGCATACATGTAGACTTCCCCATTCGCCCCCACTGACCATGCCCATGCCCGTGCCCATGCCGCCCACACACTAGCGCAGCTGAGCTGCTGAGCTTAGCAAATGTTATGCAAAATTTGACATCAAATCGCAGCTAAAGTGCGAAAGAGATAGAGCTAGTGTTAGAAGAGTTGAAGCAGCTTTGAGATGTTCAAATGTGCAGGTGGGGCAGGGGGCGCAGGCAGGCGGCTGCCAGGTGCTGTGAGCAAAAACTGTTGCTGCTGTTGATGTTGATGATGATGAGCAAAGGCTACCGCATAATCGAGTCAGAGCCGGCTCTAGAAAATGTTGTTGTCGCAGTTGCTGTTGTTGTTGTTGCTGTTATTATTGCTGTCGTTGTCGTCGTCGTCTTCGTCGTCGTTGTGTTTGACTCGAACAAATGATAAGCGCCAAATATTTGTTGATAAATGTTTGAAAATTAAATGAGCGGCAACAACAAGCGACAACAGCGTAAGAATTATAAAATAAACAAATATGCGACTATTAAATACCCTGTAAAAATTTAAAATAATTAAAGACTATATCGAAATATAGAGCAAAAAAATGGAAACAAAAAAAAATTATATTTATTTTATAAAAAAATTATAGTAAAAATTTATTAAAAATATTTGCTATAAAAATAGTTTAAATTTGCTATAAAATTAATAAATATAAAATATAATAACTGTTCTTTAATAACATTACTATAAAAACGTATATACCTCATTGCTAATCAATTACAGGGTATATGTAGTTGACGTGCATAAGTTGAACTCATCGCGTTGGCATGCAAAAATCAAATATTTATCAGCCTAGGCGAATTGTGCATACTTAGCCATAACTTTAGCTATAACCATAGACATAGCTATAGATATAGCTATAGCTATAGCTACATATACGATATATACATATAGCTATAACTATGCCCATGCCATATCTGTATCTGTATCTGTATCTGTAACTCTTAGCTGTAGCTGTAGCTATTGCTGACTTTTTGGCTCCCACGGCTGCGGCATGTATGCTAATTAAAATTTGAATAATTTTCAATAGACATTTCAGAAGTTTAGCAGGTTTATTTTATTTTTTATTTAACTTCTGTTAAATTTTATTTTTTTTTTTTTGGGTTTTTTTTTTTTTAATGATATATAAAAAAGGTAAACGTTATGTGAATATATATATATAAAGCGTTGAGATATTTTTTTATTTTGGCAAAGTTATAGCTCATTATCTGCTGACAAGATACACATGTAGTTTGTATGTATGTATGTGTCTCTCTCTCTCTCTCTGTGTGTGTATGTGTGTGTATCTTGTATCTCTCGTAGCGCGTATCTCACATCTCGTATCTTGTAGTTCGTATCTTGAGTCAACCCCTTAGTGCGCTTGCCATTTGACAGTTTCCGTTATGAGGCTATGCTTAAATGCTCGACTAATTGATACTGTATTCATTGTAATACAATCATCTACATACAAATTATCGATACTATCGATAACAAGTTCGATTAATACTTTTTCCATATGCTTATATAGAAAATAGCATTTCTCTAACTTTACTAGTGCTCAAAATAAATGCTTTAATCTTATACCGATATTCTCGATAACAATTTCGATTGTATATATGTCACATTTATAGGTCACATTTTATTTCTCTAGCTTTGAAAGTTCTTATGCTTTATTCCCAAACATATCGATATTATCGATAACAATTTCGATTATTTCGTAATTTAATCTTAATATTTATCGATATTATCGATAAAAATTTCGATTATTTCGTAAACCCATTGATATAGCATTGCCAGCACTCAAATCTATGATAACTGCTTTAATCTAAAAATTTATCGATATTATCGATAACAATTTCGATTATTTCGTAAACCCATTGCTATAACATTACCAGCACTCGAATATATGATAAATGCTTTAATCTAAAAATTTATCGATATTATCGATAACAATTTCGATTATTTCGTAAGCGATTTTTAAAGCTTTGCCAGCACTCGAATCTATGATAAATGCTTTAATCTAAAAATGTATCGATATAATCGATAACAATTGCAATTACTCTCAATTTCAAGTGTTTACCTACAACATTTTATCTATAGCTTTGCTTGCTTCACCAGGCCGGGCAGTTCTCAAGATCTTATAGATTATGTCTTACAGGGTGTCAAAAATGTTTTGTTGTGCATTTTGCTGTTGCTTATCAGCAAATGGCCAAAATGCGTCAGCAATTGGCAACTTTTGGCTTTTTTTATCACAGGGCTGACGCGACACACGCTCATTGTGAAATTTGTTATTGTATTTTATATATTTTTTTTTAGCTCATATTTGACATACTGTGTTAATCATACGCCCCGTAGACGACACGCCACGGTGCCTCTCACATAGTTTTAAAGCTCTCTCAAGTAATTCGAATCCCATTTTCATCAGGTTTTTAGCCCAGCTGTCAGCTGTCAGCCCTGGCTGGAGCCGGAGATGACGTATGTACATACTTACGAGCAGAGCTTAGGGGGAGCAGCAGTGCAGCTGGCGCTAGCGCTAGTGTTAACTGAGAAATTCTTCAAAGCGATTCGTAACAAATTCCAACACAAATATTTCCAATTTCAAGTGAAATTACTTATGACGACTGCTACGTAAGTTAAGTTTATCGTAAATAAACTTTACTATTGCCTGGTACTAAATGCTGAAATAAGATCGATGTTAAAGTTTATGGTACGGGAACACTAAACAAATTTGCCAAAGTTTATGTTACTTTGAATTTTATTTATTATTATTATTATTATTATTATTATTATTATTATTATTATTATTATTATTATATTGAATTTCTATTTAGACAAAAAGTAGTTTCAAATTTAAAAAATTCATTGGAAAAATTAAAATTTTTTTTTTTAAATTATTAAATATTTTAAAAAAAAGAAAAACAATGCAAAAATAATTTTGAGATTATTTAAAATATATTTAAAAATATTTCAGCGAATATTTTAAAAATATTTATGAATTTAAATTCTTCGTAAAATATTCAACAAATTTTCAAATATTTTTTTAAATGTTTTTTATAACAAACTTTAAAATTTTTGAATAAATAAATATATAAGCAATAAAATTTTCAAAATCAAAAGAAAATTATTTATAAAATATTTCAATTTTATTTTCAAAATATTGGGAAAAACTTTATAAAATATTTCAAAATTATTAAAAAAAAAATATACAAAATTATTTATAAAATATTTAAAAAAAAAATACAAAATTATTTATAAAATATTTAAAAAAAAATTACACAATTATTTATTAAATATTTCATAATAATATTTAAAAAAAAAATAAAAATAAAATATTTACAAACTAATAATCAAATTTAAGAAATTGTATGAAATTAATTAAACAATTATAAAATAATTTGTTTAATTTCGATTAAGTTTTTGTGTTTTTTTTTTCTCATAATTCGTTGCTGAATTTATGAGCAGAGCATAAAGCTTTGCACATTTTTGGCTCGTTAAACAACAAGTTAAAAAAATGATGAGCGAGAGAATCGCAAGCAGCAATAACTATTATTATTATTCTTCTTATTATTATAATGATGATGATGATGATGTTGATGTTGTTATTGATGATTATGATGATTATTTGCTCAAGTGTTTTGCGGTTTACAAAACTTTATTCTGCGGAATGTTTATCTCATTCTTTCGTTTTTTTTTCTCTTCATATTAAAGTGTTTTGATGAGAAATAATATTGGTTAATATTTATTAGCTATGAATATGGGAAAGAAATGTGCAAGACTTAAAGAAAGAGCGAAGTGTGAAGAGCTGCAAGAGGGGGAAGAGTGGGAAGCAAGGGTAGAGTAGGAAGAGGAAGCTGTGCTGCAACCACAGAAGCAAAACAGGCAACAGTCAAAATCAATGTAATTCACATTGGGATTGCAATCCCAAGGCTCTCGTGTGGATCGTGTGGACTGCGGTGTGTGGACTGTGTTTTTGCACAGTGTGCAATATAAGCGCTCATTAAAAGCATAAAAAAAAGCGGCAGCTACTGTACGGCAATCGGTTGATTTTGTCGATTTTTTTTCTCCCGCGAGCCCATAGAGAGAGACAGAGAGAGGGAGAGAGAGCATAAGAGCAGCATAAAGAGAGTGAGTGAGTGGTAGGTGGTGGAGGAGCAGGAGGAGTAGGAGGAGTAGAGGCAGAGCAAGAAAATGCGCAAGAAAGCTGCAGTCAGCCTGCAGCCTGCAAACAGGTAAGAAACGAATGAACGAACGAGCAACAACAACAGCAACAACATTGGAGCAGACATCCGTTGAGACTGCGCACGCGCGACGCTGACGTTTGTTGACGTCGCTGCTGCCAACGCTTTGGGCCTTTGGGAGCTGCACACAACGGAGTCCCGTGCCGCATGTTCATTCTTATTGTTGTTGTTGTTGTTATTGTTGCTGCCCCGAGTAAAGATTGCAATCGCATTGCTCAGCACAGCGCAGAATTTGTACATCTGCGCGCCTTCATTCAACAGCCTAGCGCTGAGCGCGTGACACGCGTGACTTCAACATGAAAAAAATTAAGTTTTTGTTAACTTAACTACATTTTGCAGTATTTTTTTATCTTTTTTGCTGCATAAATAGAAAATGCTACAAAAAAAAATACTAAAATAAAATATTAAAAAAAATAAAAAAAAAATTATCGATAAAATATTTTGTCGATCACGATCACGCGCTCATCGCTAAATGCGTTTTCGATTCTTTCTTTATTTCATTGGAATTTATTTAGAACACATTTCAGAGGAAACTTTTTTTTATGCTGCTGCATTGTTGTTGTTGTTATGGGCTTAGCAGCAGCAACAACAACAAGAACAACCACAACACGAAGATCAGAGCCACAACAGACACGCTGCATTCCAATGCCGAAAAAGGCAAATCCCGCAGCAGCAGTCAAAAAAAAAAAAACAAATAAATAAAATGAAAAAAATTCATTGCAGTTTAGCCAGCAATTCACCCCGCGCTCTGTTGCTGCTGCCGCTACCGCTGCCTCTTCCACCCACTAGCAAAAGCTACAGCAAACACGGCGCCAGTAGAATTGTTGCTGCTACTGTTGTTGTTGTTGTTGCTGTTATTGCTACTGGCATGCGCGCGCGACTAGAGAAAAAGTTCGATTCGAATAAATTGAATTGAACGAGATGCCGATGCTGATGCTGATGCTGACGATGCCAATGCCGCCGATGACTGGAATTGGAGTGAAAGTAGGGTAGGCAGATTAGACAGCCAACCAATCTGGCAACTCTGTGCAGCGTGGACATCACATACACAGAGAGCGAAAGAGAAAGAGAGAGACATTGCCATAGCATAAATTCCATTAGCGAAATTTAAGAATATTGCAAACATTTTTAGCAATTACTTCTAGGCCGTGCTGCCATTCTCCGTATCCGGCGGCGTTCAGGGTCGAAAGCATGCAATAAGCCAATAAGCAACTTCAATTCTGCTAAGCGAACTGCAAGTGCTGTGGAAGTGCTCAACAGTTGCCGTCGCAAACTTTTATTTACATTCAATTCGTTGTTCGACATGAACACAAAAAAAAAATTGTTATGTTGTATATAAAAGAACAGCAAGAGCAACAAAAACAAAAAGCACAATGCTATCAACGTCAGCGTCGACTTCAACTTCAACGACAGCGTCAACGTCAACGTCAACGGTCGAATAGGAAGTAAGTTAGTGTAACAAAAGTAATAAAAATACCACAAGCACTCGTCGAGCGATGCGGTAGTTAGAGAGAGAGAGACAGATTGAGTGAGAGAAGAGTAGCGGGAGGTTAGCAAGGGCAAGGTAGAGGAGTGTCCATGTCCATTAACATTAACGTTGTATTGTTGTATTCGCGCGCGTGTGTGTGGGAGTGAGGAGAGGGACAGGCGTGTAGGGCAAGGCAGGGCATGACTGGTCGACAATATTCGGCGGTCATAATAAAAACAAAATATGCGGCGACGTCAACGGCAACGACGACGACAATGATGTCGGCGACGCCGGCAACGGCAATGAAGCGTAACGAAAACGGAGCAGCATATATACACACACACACACATACACATACACATATTTATATATATGTATGTACATGAACACGCGCAGCGAAGAGCAGCCTCTCACGCATAGCAGATAAATTCCAGGCAGAAACTATCAAAATTCACCACACTACAAAAACAAAAACCATAAGAAAAAAAAATCTCTCGGCAAGGTGACAAAAGGAGTTTTTGCTTTACACATTTTGCAGAATTTTCTAATGCACACACACACACACACACACTCAGAAATTAACACACATGCATACACATCTTTATAGATTGGAATTTCAAATAAAAGTTGAAGCTTGAGGCTGGCAGCTGGCAGCTGGAAATGCTTGCTGTCAAATTGCGCGCCAATTTCTGCTAAAGTTTCGGCCAAGATTGTGCACAACAAAAAAAAAGAGCAAGAAAATCGCCTTCAAGGAATTGCATAAAATATTTTTTTTTTGTTTTTCTGTTTTTTTTGTTTGAAGACGCGGCCTCGACACAGGCCACAGGCTACAGGCTCCAGCAGCATCCCCATACATACAAGCAACAACAACAATAACAACAAAAACAACAACCGGTCTTAGAACCAAAAGAAGAACAAGAAGAACAACAACAGGGCAATGCGCATAGCAAATACACTTAAAGAAATCGAAGCGAGCTTGCCGAGCTTCAGTTTTCCCCCACTTTCCTTTGTTGGCCATTCGATTCAGTCAAGGTGACCCCCGGAACCCTTCGACCCGTCAAGAACATGGCTGGCTCCAGTTCAGCTTCATCACTCTGTGTGTGTGTGTCGCATTTTTGAGAAGCTTACAAAAAAATCGGGAGGAAGAAAAAAAAAACGGCAACAAAATAATTTCGAGTGTGCGTGCGTGCGAGCGAGAGTGCAATACTAGTGTATCGTACAAAGCTAGAGAGAGAAAGAGAGAGAGAGTCGACAAGTGCTGTGAGTGTGTGAGAGAGTAAAGAAGGTTGAATGAGAGGAGCAGGAGGGGGGGCCCACAAGAGCAAAAAGAATCCAGCAAATCAAGCTCACATTATGCTGAGGAATGCGCCCAAGTGACGATATCGTAGCAGCAGAGCAAACGGCGCAGGCAGCGCTTACAAATGGCCAGCGGGCAGCAAGAGCAGCATAGCAGCACAGCAGCAGCAGCAGCAGCGCAGCACGCTGCTTGCTCCCCTGTGTATAAAGTAACCATGGCTTGCCTGCTCTTAATGTGCATATGTATGTATGTATGTTTGTGTGTGTGTGTGTTGGTATTTCTTTTGCGCGTTCTTCTTTGCCTTTGCCGCTGCCCTGGTCTCAGCCTCTGCTTCTGTCTCTGTCTCTGCCTCTGCCTCTGCTACGGCCGCCTCTAGTGTTTCTGCCGCGGCCTTGCGTCGCGCGTTTCTCCTTAACGCTGTACGCTGTGAGTGCGCTTTGTAAAGCGCGAGCATATCAACTACAACGCACAACGTGTACGAAGGTCAGTTGGAAGAGTGAGAAAATTGCTGCTGTCAGAGTATTGTATTTAAAACTTGCAGTTTTCCAGTTTTCGAGCTTTTACAATTATCCTGCATGCATGTAAAGAGCATTGGAAAGTCGCCACAGCGATTAACTTTTATTTCTTTCTTTTTCTTTTTTATTGTTGCTGTTGCTGCTGCTGTTGCTGTTGCTGGCAAGATAAAACATTGGAATTTCACTTACACACTGACATTTCAGTTAGCTACTGGGATTCTCCTTTGAAGTTTTTATTTATTTTCTTCAGTATTTACCTTTCTCGTGTTATTATTGTTCTTGTTTTCTGTTAGTGCTGCTGCTGCTGCTGCTGCTGCTGCTAATGTTGTTGTTGTTTTGTTTTTGGACTTGGGCTTTAAGTCGAGATTTGCAAACAGAAAAAGAAAAAAGAAGATTGTAAAGGGCGCAAGTGCTGTTAAGGGCCAAGAGAAGGCCAGGGAGGGAGATCATCAAGCAAAGGTGCTCTCTGATTGCTGTTTGTGTGTATTTTACTATTCTATTATATTGTATATTCTGTATTATATTCTGCCGACGGCAAAGACGACAGCTATAGCAGCAAAACGTTGGAGTTGCCGTTGCTGTTGCTGTTGCCGTCGCGGCCAAATTCTTTGCCAGCAATTTCAACCTGGTCGGTGAGCCGCCGTCGTCGCCGTCACCGTCGCCGTTGCTGTTGCTGTTGCTGCCAACAAGCACAGCTACAAAATACAAAACGATCGGCCCCGCTCTTGCTCTCATACTCTCATACTCTTGCGTGCTTGCGCTCACGCTTTCGCTCTCTCTCTCTCTCTCTTTTACACATACAGAAAAAGCAGAGTGCGCGCTATCATGAACACGGCGCATTCCAATCTTTAAATCTCAGTGGGAGATACTCACCACCACACACACATGCATACTCAACATTTATGCAGGCGTTCATGCACATGCACACATCCAAACACTCTCTCACACACTAACACACAACACACACACACACATGCTCAGCAAATACAGTTGTTGCGCTCTCGCATTGAAATTCTCTCGACTCGGACTTCAGTTTGATTTTTGTAGCTGGACGAAGCAGTTGAACTGGCAGCAGGTTGCGCGTCGTGTTCACTTATACACACACACACACACACAGACGCATACGTACACAGATATATTACATATACACACAACTACATACATTCGCAGTGCCAGCTCAGAGGCAAACAGCGTCGTCGCGATCGTAGTAGCAGCAGTAACAGCAACAGAAACGACAGAAAACAGCGACAGCGGCGGCCCCATTGGAGCTCTGGAGATTGTCGCCGTCGCAGTCGCAGTCGAAGTCGCATTCGCATTGTGCGCGTTTCGTTAAGCGTTCTGTTTCGGTATCGTTGCGTTTCGTTTCGTTTAGTTTCGATTTGGATTTTGGATTCAGATTCAGCTTTAGATTCAGATTCAAATTCAGCTTCGTATTCGTATTTGTATTCGGATTTGAATTCAAATTTCCAATTAAAATTTAAAGAGTGTCGCATTATATTACAAGCACAAGGCAAGGCACACAAAGTGTCCATTTCCATAGTGTTTTTCTTTGTGTGTGTGTGTGTTTTTTATTTATTTATGTATATGTTTTATTTGGAAATCAAATTCTGCAACAGACGCGACTCGCAACAAGTTGCTGCTGGTCAAAACAAATAGCTCCAACAGAAAGTTGTGTGCGACCCAACAACAACAACAAAAGCAAAAACAACAGCAACAGCAGCAACAACATCACCAGCAACAGCAGCAGCAGTAGATACAACAACAATAAGCAACAACAGCAACAACAGTAACAACAACGACAACCAAGCAAACGGCATTCTTTCGCGCAACAACAAAAAGCAGTTGCCAAAGAGAGCAACGGGCACAAATACAAGCACAGCTCTCGCACTCGCACTCAAACTCTCGCATTCGCATTCGCTCTCACACGTTCACGTTCACGTTCATTCGCTTCGTTCGTTCGTTCGTTTACGCTCTTGCTAACGCTCTCTCTTGCTCTTGTTTAAGTGTATATGTGTGTGTGCATGTGCGGAGCTGCAGCGACCCACAACAACAATTTTTGATTAAATCGTATTTGTGCCGCGCGTTCGCTACTCTCCCGTCCCCCCACCAACGAGCTACCTGCCCCTCTCCCTCTCTATATACATATATCATCGCCTGAGCGCCCACACAATCGCCAGTGAGAGCCGTGAGCCGCGCGAGCCGTCGTCCGTTGGAATGTGGCTCTACGTTGCCTTTGCCGTTGCCGTTGCCGTCGTCGTCATCGACTGCGCAGCCGCAGCGTGTTAGTGTTTTGACGAAGAGGTCAGCAATAGCATTTTGGCCGCAAACTCCGACGACTAAATACAAAAATACAAATACAAATACAAAAGTATAAATAAATAAATAGAAAAAAAGACAATACAATTTACTGTTATTTAGACGACGCGCCGTCATCGCGGTTAATCGATTGTTAGTGCAAAAAATAAAAATAAAAAGAAAGAAAAAGAGAAAAATAAATATAAAAAAGCAAAGAAAGTTCGCCATAAAATCTTCATCAAAAATCACCGTAAGCGATTAAATTTTGGATTACGCGCCTGAGGCGTCCCCCTCCTTCCCTTCCAATAATTCGGCAAGAACAACAACAATAACAAACTCGAGAAAATGCCGACAACTGCAGCGGCCTTCGTCGGCAGTGCATAAGGTAAGAAAGAGACAGAAATAGATCGTAAGACTCCCAAAAATGAGGAATGTTTTTTTTTGTCGTTTTGCTGTTACTGTTGCGATTGGGAATTTCTTTGGAATTTTAATTGCCGTCGGCAGCAGAATATTGGCAGAGGCAGTGGCAGTGGTAAAGGGAAAGCACACTCAGACACACACACACACACACACACACTCGTATACTCATAAAAATAACAATAACCGCAAGAATAATGCTAAATGTCTTATCTGAACTTTAAGAAGCGGCCATAAAACTTGCCAATGGCTCGCGAAAACCTTTCAAAAGTCCAACACACGTTCATTGTGCAATTAATCACCACTAGGAAATGGGGCTGGCGAGGCGGGGCTGGGGATGGGAATGAGGTTGGTCAGATAGCAGGTGTCGTAAATAGCAAACATACAGAAGAAACATATACCCAAATACATATACATAGAGAGAATATGTGCAATACATACATATGTACATATAAACATATGTCTTCACTGGGAATAAGAAAACATAAGAGCAATGACAGCGCAGTCATGCTGTAAGCAGAAGCATAAGCAGAGACAGCAGCAGCAGCAGCAGAGAAAGGTGAAGAGAGTGAAGTAAAAATGGCGACCACTGAAATCGAGCAGCTGATTTTAGCGAACAACAACAATTAAATGGGAATGGAAATGGGAGCTGAAGGAAACAACAGGCGACTAATTGAGCGTGCACATGGTTAAATGTAAGCATGTGTGTGTGTGTGTGTGTGTCGTGTGTGTGTGTGTGTGTGTCGTGTGTGTGTAGGTGAGGTGTGGTGGGTGAGCTGAGGTGGATATGGTTAGCAGAGGTTGTTGAGCGTCAGTCAGGGAGATCTGATACTTGTGGCGTATTGTGTTGCAGCACAAGTTAAAACAAAATAAAATAAAAATAAAAAAAAGATAAACAAATGAGCAGAAACACACGTTAAACGGTAAAAACGGTAAACGTTAAACGATTGCTACCGCAAAGATGCGATATCGATACACAACAGTTGAGTTGAGTTCACTTGTACTTGTAGTTGTTGTTGTTGTTTTTATTGTTGTTTATCGGTTTATCTGTCGTGTTTAGTTGCTGTTGTTGTTGTTACGTGCTGTTGTCGTTGTTTTGTATTTCTGTTTATGTTTGTGTTTATTTTGCGGTTTACGCGACAATTGACAGTCGCCCACAGTTGACCATGCCCACAGCCACACTTGACCTTAGCCAACAACAACAAATATAAATTCCTGCACGAAAAGAGAAAAAAAATTGTATGCCTTGAGTAATTAAAATGTGCGGCGAATTATATGTTGAATGACAAAAAGCTGACAGCAAAGTAGTAGAAGAAGAAGAAGAGGCGGCACAAGACGACAACACGATATGATCAAAAAATTCACCTTCAACTAGTATTTGGCAGGCACCAGTGGCCGTAACATAATAATGTATGCTGCCTCTGTGCAGTGGGCGCAAAATGAAAACAAAACAAAAATCAAATATATTTTTTTTTTTCTCATTTCTTTTCAAATTGTTTCGCACGCCTTTTATTTTAGCATGCGGCGCACGTCGACGCCGTTTTGCGACGCCGGCAGCGCGAAGTTTGCTCTCATTACAAAGAGCGTGAGCGAGAGCACAGCGGCCTCGCCTTGCCTAGGTGTAAGTGACAGCGACAGCAACAGCAACAGCGACAGCGACGTCGACTGCGCCAGTGACTGCGCCTGTTGTCTTTATTATATGTAGACATGTCTTTGCTCTTCTCTTGCTATTGCTGTCGGTCGTTGTTATTGTTGTTTTTGCAGCAACTCCTTTACCAGTTGCATTTGCTCTCTCTTCAGTCGACGTCGCTGTTGACGCCTCATGTGCTCTCTCTATGCAGTATTCCCTATAATTAAAACTGAAGTTTTTGCAGAATTTTTTTAAGGACTTTATTTACTATTTTCACAAGTATCAGTATACTTGTTGTTGTTGTAGATCTTATTGCTGTTGTACGCTATGCAAATATAAATTTATTTTCTGTGATAAACAGTTGCCATTCAATTTTCTATATGATCGGACAGATGAAGTAAATATTCAATGGTTGCAGTTGTAATTGATTTCATATACAGCTGAAGTCTGATAAGAATGTTGGAAATTATATTGATTCTATTGGCATTATAAATTATTATGTGAGACTGAGAGAGTAGTGAGAGTTATTTTTATTATAAACTATAAAATAAAATATTTTGCCTATTTTTTTGTTATTATCCAAGTGTAGTTTGTATAGTTAAAGTGAATGTCTGTTGCGATCGTATTATAAATTGAGATATGGAAAATTACAAAAAATTAAAATTATATGTGTAGCATTAACTACTTGTCATTATACATATATACATAGATCAGATATATATATATATGTATATTTATCTATGTCTATTTTAAGCAATTGCTTCCCAGTTCAAGAGACTTCAGTTTTGGGTGTGTCTCCAGAATTGAAGCTTTGCAGCAAACTAAACGCAAAAATTGCTACGTGATTGTGTTTATTTCTATATTTCATTTTCTTCTTCTTCCCCTCTGCTGTTGCGGTTGCTTATGTCTTTTGGATAGAGGGACATTTCGCGCATTAAAATTGTTTGGCACAACTGGCACAACAACAACAATGAGAAAGACACATAGAAATAACAACAACAGCAAAATTTGTCTTTGTTTTTGTTTGGTTTTCTCCACATTTATTTATTTATTTTTTATTTTTTTTTATTTTTCCAATTTGTATTTGCCAACAAAACGCCAAGTTATTTATTTGACTGAAGACAACAGCAGCGAAAAATAGCAACAACAGCAACAACAACAACAACGTTGAGGAACTTCATAAACAGCATAATAATTTCATTTTAACAAATTGTGCCACAATATTTGATACGACGCCGTGACGCGCCAATTGCCACGCCTCATGCGCAGTCGACGCAGCACTCAGCGCACTTGTCGTTTTTTTTTTTTTGTAAGCTTTGACGCGCATCCGTTGACTAAATAATACAAAAGAAACAGACCTCCAACTTATATATAAATATATATATATATCTGATATATATGATCTAAATATATATATATGTATATATATATTTGCTATATATATAACTCCGTGGAGCGTGTGAAAATGCTTCAAATGACGTTTGTCGATTGACGACTGACGATTGACGTTCAGCGTTTTGTTGTAATTAAAACAGGTAACAAAACTTGTTAACAGCACGTTGACGATTTTATACACTCCCATAATATTACAAATTACTGTGATTTCTTGCTAGACAAGTGCAAAATTTATAAAGAAAAATAGTTTTTTTTTATATAAAAATAGATTTTTTTTTCAGTTATTGTTCCTATAATATTGTATGTGATATATATCCTAAATGATATAGTAATACCAAGCAGCAATCTAAGGTATTATCTCTGCCAAATCTCAGTTAGTTAGCATTACAACTAAGAGACAGAGAGACAGACAGACAAATATAGTATCAGCCACGCCTTCTTTTAAGCATTACAAACTGCCAGCCAGAAATAAAAGACACTTGGAAAGAGTATTTAAGAAAAAAAAAAACAAAACTCATGTGTTACAAATTCCACGTCAAACGTCGTCGTCATTCATTAGCTTCAGCTACAACTACAACTACAACTACAGCAACAGTAACAGCATCAGCATCAGTTTTGCAGTAAAGTTGACACTGAGGGAGTTGTAAGACAGTAGAAGGAGGAGAGGGGATTGGTAAAGCAATGCTATCAATAGAACTTGAATCCAGTTTATAGCAGGCAACTCTTAGCATAACTCTAGCACTGTCTGACCGTCAGTCTGTCTGTCCGTCTGTCTATCTGTGCGTGTGTGAAAGAGATTTAGCTGCTCGCTTGCTCTGTGAAGCTGTAGAGTTCCTTGACTATGACTTCAAGTTGGTTTGGGGATGGTAACAAACTTGGCTTAGCATTGATATCTTAAGTGCAGCAATATATTCAACTCTCTGTTATCAGTAATCTTTATCATTATCTTTATCATTAATCGAACTTACAACTGTTTCCACTTTTCCAAACAAATTTCCTTTATCATTTTAAAGCATTTTATATGCAAAGTTGATCTACAACATTTTATGTATTTTTTATTTTATTTTATTTTTATTTTAGTTTTTTATTTTATTTAATTTTTTTTTATTTATTTATTTAATTTTTTTTATTTATTTATTTAATTTTTTTTTATTTATTTATTTAATTTTTTTTTTATTTATTTATTTAATTTTTTTTTTATTTATTTATTTATTTATTATTAATTTTTTTTTATTTTATTTTAATTTAATTTTTTTTTTTTTATTTTAGTTATTTTTATTTTATTTATTTATTTATTATTAATTTTTTTATTTTATTTTATTTTTATTTTTTTTTAATTTTATTTTTTTTTTTATTTATTTTATTTTATTTTTATTTTTTTTTTATTTATTATTTTTTTATTCGTTAAAAATCTTTTTCAATTCTGCTGCAGCTGCACTTGAAGTTAGTTTGTTCAATTCTTGTAATTATTTAAAATATTTTATAATTTCTTAATAATTCAATAAACTTTTATGCATTTATTAATCGTCGTATATCTAGTTACCAAAAGTCAACAAAAACTTATTATTTCAGTTGTTGTTTATATTTTTTGTGCCAATCTCTATTTGAAGCAAGTTCTCTACTGCTAATGCTGCTGCTGCTGCTGCTACTGCTACTGCTACTGTTGCTGTTACTGCTTCAACTTCTGCTTCTTCTTCTACTTCATTTGCTCTGTATAAATTGCAGTGTTAGCAATTTTAATGTTTTGCTTGGTTTTGTTTTTTACTATATTTACGATTTATTTCTAATGTTTATTTATCGAGCAACGCGCAGCAATTCGCACACATTCCAATTTCGATTCCAATTTCAATTCCAATTGGAAGTTTAATTCCAATTTCAATTCGCAAAGTTATTTCGAATTCTGTTTGCTGTTTCGTTGAGCGTTTCAATAAAACATTTATAGCATTTATCACAATTATTTCCACTCGCTAAACTCCTCAGTTCCCTAACCTCACCTATTGTCTCTCTCTCTCTCTCTTTCTCTCACTCACTCACTCACTCTGTCGCTGGTGACAAACTTGCGCTCTGAATGAGCTCATTGCATTGGCATGCAGTTGACACAGCGCCCCAGAGTCGTCACTGAGTGTCGACCAGACGAGCAGAGCAAGGGGCAAGGGTTGTAACACTGCGAGCTGAGCTGTAAGGTAATGTTAAGGAATTGCAGTCGCAGCATAACGTGGCGTATGCGCAATATTTCGCTTCGTTTCATTTTCTGTCTCTATTTCTCGCTGTCTTTGCTGTCTGTCTCTCTGCCTCTCCTTCTCCATATCTTTGACTTTTCCGCTAAGCCAGCGAAAAATGTTTTTTTGTTTTGATTTTTGTTGTTGTTGTTGTTGTTGCTGGCGCTTGCGACATTTAATTGGCCGTGCGACTTTATAGACCCCGTTATACGTCTCTGTTTCCCCGTTCTTCCACTTTTCGTAATCCCCTTGCCTTGCCTTATGTTAAACGAAAAATATTTATGGCAATTTGTTAATTGTTGATTAGCGTGTCAATCTCGCTCTCTTTTTGCTTTTTGCTTCTCTTTTACTCTTTCTAGTAAATTCGTTACTCTCTCTCTCTCTCTCTCCTATATATGTATATATATGTATATATATGTATATATATATATATATATATATATATATGATATCTCAGTATCTTTGTCTTTCTTTCTATCTCTATATAACTCTCATTTTCTTTCTCATTCTATTTATGAATCTCTATGTCACTCCTTGTACTTTATCTCATTCACTATCTCAGTTTCTCTCTCTCTCTTTATCTGTGTATGTATATAATTATATCTCATATTCTCTCCGCATTTTTCCCTCTCTCTTTCTCTCTGTCGCTCTGTTCTATATTCCCACTCTCCTCTCTCTCTCTCTTTCTCCCAATTCCTATCTTTCTCTCTGTCTTTCTTGTGCCCACTCTCTCTCCCTCTTTCTCTCTCACTCTCTCTATTTTCCTCTTTCTCACTTTCTCTTTTCACTCACTTTCTTTCTCTCTCTCTTTTCACTCTCTCTCTCTCTTTATCTCTCTCTCTCTCTCTCTGTCTTTCTCTTAGTCTTTTTCTTCCTTCCTCCTCCTCACTCGTTCTCTCTCTGTCTCTTTCTTCCATCCTCTTTCACTCTTTTTCTCTCTTTGTCTTTCTCAATCTCTCTCGCTTGCTCTGCACATTTAATTGCCTTGCCTTGTAGAAATGCCCTGTTTCCCTTCTTCATCTCCTTTCTGTTGTTGCACTCTTTGCCTTCATTGACTTTTGTAATTAGCGTTTCGCCCGCTTTCCCCTCCCCTCATCATCATCTCGGTCAACACCCGCGCGCGCGTGTTCGCTCTCATTAGGCAATGGAATGTGGATAATTTGCCATGATTGAAATTGTTAAATGCTTTTCATTTGTTTGCATTTTTAATGAACATTAGCAGCAACGATCACAACAACAACTACAAGAACAACAACATCAACTACAACAACAACAAAAACAAAAGCAACAATAATAATAATAATAATAATAATAAAAAAACATTCTACCACTTTGGCCGGCTTTAAATTCTTTATCTCTTAGAGTCTCGCAGTCTATCTTCATCTGTTTGTCTCACTCTGCCACTCGCCTCTCTCTCTCTCTCTCTCTCTACATTTCTCATTCTCATTCTCTGAGTCATGTTTGTGGTCTGTAGGCAAGTTGATCGCCTACTGACTTACTTAATGTTAATGCCGACAACTGACTGATAATTGCCAATGGAACGAGATTATATAACAGACAGTGACAGAGATAGAGAGAGAGATGAGATAGAGAGTTGTGTATTACGTTGAAATATATAGAACTTGATTTAAGCTAATAATTTATTGCTGAGAAATGAGAAATTTTGAAATATTTGCATTAGAAATTTGAAATCTTATTACAGTTTCGAAGGCAAAGCTTGATTTTACAAATGAAGTAAGTTTAGATTAAGTTTATAGCAAATTTATAGCAAATTTATAGTAAGTTTATAGCAAATTTATATTAAGTTTATAGCAAAGTTTTTCTTAGCAAGAATATTGCGTGTTAATCTGTTTTGTATCAAGTTTATAGCAAAATTTATAGCAAGTTTTATAGTTGAATTTATAGTTAAATTGTATTATAGTCATGATATCTGTTGTATTATTCTATATAAAAATAATTTAGAAAATCGATTCTTATATGCAATATCATATTATAGCATAATGCATAATATAACTTGCCATAAATTCTGCTTAAAATTTACAACTGTTGCAACATTTGTAATATTTCATATACTTCTATAGAAGTAATCGATTCTATGTATAGTTAACTGTAAAACAGATTTAGAGTCTGACATATATATGTATGTATATGTATGCAGATATTTCTATAGATATATATGATTATATATCATATTGATTTCCTTCTTGTTGTATGAATGAACTTCCTATAAATTCTACATTTAAATATCATCTGAAATTCAATTTTTGTTATTCTTTGCTTTTCGTAAATCATTGCAAGCTTTCTGTTTCTATATGTTTTTTTTTTCTCTTCCTCTACCTCTTCTCTCTCTGTTCTCTCTTCTCTCTTGTTGCTATTACTGTTTCTTGGTCCGGTTTTGTGTCTGTTTCAGTTTCAATTTGAGTTTCTGTTGCTTGTCGCTGTTTGCTATTGTATCTATTTCTGTATCAATTTCGGGCATATGAAAATCGGCTTAGATACAATTGGACTTGAAAAGCATTTTAGAAGCTCAAGACTTTGGCAGAGACTGAAGACTAGCAGTGACTGTAGACTGAAGACTGAAAGAATGTAGACTCGACTCATATACATAGACATAGAGATAGAGATAGAGATAGATAGAGATTCTTGGTTTCTAATTTATGTCAAATGCGCGCTTTGATTGATGATCAGCGGCTGAGTTCATTTTGGGGTATAATGTGTACGGGATAGATGCGGGGGAAGCGGGTGGCTTGCTATGCGAGGCGGAGCGGTGCGATCATATTAATAAGTCAGGGCGGTTCCGCATGAATTGTGGTGGCCAGTGGCAGAGACAGAGGCAGAGCAGCAGCAGCCTTTTAGAGTAAAGACTCCCGACTATGAGACTCCGAGACTCGCGACTTGAGACACACAGACAACTCTCGACTCGCGACTCTCTCAACTTGACTCTGAATAAATTTATTGAACGTTGAAATTTATTAGACGGCGGCTGTGGCGCGCACAGAAAATGCGCCAATATTGAAATTTATGCGGCCGCAAAGTCAAACTCGAAGTCGAAGTCGAACTCGAAGTCCACAACCACAACAGCTCAAATTCATTTGTGAAAGAGTGAAAGAGAGAGAGAGAGAGAGAGAGAGAGAGGGATATATATACATATATATGTTTTTTGAGGCTAGTTCCATAAGTTGATTTGATTCGATTTGATTTTAATTTATGCATAAAATGCTTTTCTTTCATCACGAGGCAAGTTTCTGTCTGTCAGTCTCTCTGTCTAACTATCTATCTGTATGTATGTATGTATGTGCGATTGTGTGTGTGTGTGTGAGTGTGAATATTTGTATATCTGTCTGTCTGTGTATTTGGAACTTTCTTTAACTGAATTTTTTAATAATTTTATGCGCAACGCACGGCACGCATAGCCACAGCCACAGCCACAGACGCCTAATCAAGTTTGTCGCCTAAGTCTTTCGTTATTGATTGGTGAAATTGTTTTTCAGCCAAAAGCCAAAAAGAAAAAAAAAATCAAATAAAAATTAAAACTAAAATAGAAAAAACAAAAAAAAAAAAAAACTTACCAAAAAAAGGGGCAGCTCCACTGACTGCATTTTTTCTATAATTTATTGAAAGCCACAAAAAAATAGCAAAAATGAAACACTGAAAGAATTTTAAGTAATTTTAATAAAAATGCAAAATTATTAAAAAAAAAAATAAAATAAAATAAAATAAAATTTAATAAAAATTATTGAAATTAAATTTGAAAGTAAAAAATCTAAGATTGAGCTGAAAATTTTATAATATGAACTTGTAGAATATTTTTTACATTTTTATATATTTTTTATATCTATATTTTTTTTTTTTTATTTTATTTGAAATTTTTAATTTAAATTTAAATTAATAATTTTTTTTTTGTTTCTTTCTGCGCTTCTTTTTATTCATTCATAATAGCAGCAACGTATTTCGAACGCGCGCGCTGTATACGGAAAATGATGCAGCATGCGAGCATTTTGCACCGTCAGCGCGCCATTGGAAGTATGCGCGTCCTCAGCCGATCAACTGTCACCAGGCTCCCGATTTCTGGCACTGAGGTAAGTTGACAAATCTTTTTCATTGATTTTCATGTATGCTTTGCCTTCTTATTCGTAATTCTTAATTCTTAATTCTTAATCTTCATCATTGTCTTTTGTCTTCGTCTACACTTTTATGCAGACTTCTGGGGCAACAACAGCCGAAAACCTTGTACTTCCTAGTCGATGCAAAGAGTCGAGTCCGAGAGGTTTACACACAGACATGTCTGCACTTTGCCACGCAGGGTATGCAGGATACCGAACTCTTCGGTCTGGCCGTGCTCATAGGTAAGTTATATACATATATAATAAAGATTTGATATACTCTAAAGTTTAAGTATTTATCGATTTATAAGCCAAGTGGGCGTGGCAGTTGCAATTTGAAATAAACATGAACTGCTGCAGGCATTTACGCAACCTTATGGTAAATTTCATATGTCTAGGATCTACATATAGTTTCCAAGATCTACGATCTGAGAACTGAGATCATTTATCTTTTGAAATTTTTGTTATAATTGCAATGTTGTTCATAGCGCAGCTTCACTGTAACAACGTAAAGAAATAGTCAGCTCTCAGTCTCTCTCAACGATAGTCGATTAAACTGCATTAGAACTGAGTTTTATAGCTACAGGGTATGCTCAGAATCAACAAGAAAAACAACAACAACAACAGCAACAGCAAGAAAAGCAACAAGCAAAAGGCAGGCTGGCAAGCAGAAGGAACGCGTCGCCTTGATGGCGAACAAACAATTTCAGGCAACGTGCAACGTTGCAACGTGGGCAACAGACACACAACACACAAGACACAAGACGCGTGTTCAGTAATTCAGGTAGCCGTCGCGCGTTGCATTAACACAAACGAATCGACGACGACGATGACGATGACGACGGCCCCAGCGGAGCCAACACACACAACACACACACACACAAAAGAGGCAACAACAGACAACAACAGGCAATGGGCAACATTGAGGCCTGTTGGCAGGCAACTTCGACGGTAGACTCCAGCAGCGTTGTCTTTGGCATTGGCCTTATACACACACACACACACATACACAGAGAGAGAGAGAAAGAGAGAGAGAGAGGCACAGACAGAGAGATAGACAAAGAGACAGAGAAAGACTGAGACATGAATGCGTCCTCCACAAACATAGGGAAAGAATCTAGCAAGGAATAAACGAATTTTGTATACACTTATGCAAGGAAGTTGAATGAAGAAGCAGAGAGAAGAATGAAGAGTGTGAAGAAGACAGGGAGAGAGAGAGAGAGAGAGAAGAAGAGAGATAAATAGAAAGATAGAGAGTGAGAGAGATAGAGGCAGTGAAATAGAAGAAGAGAAAGAGAGTTTGAGAGAGAGAGAGAGAAAGAGAGTTTGAGAGAGAGAGAGGGAGCAAGGGAAAGAGAGAAAGAGAAATAGAGGGAGAAAGGGAAAGAGAGATAAAAAAGACTGTGAGATAGAGATATAGAGAAAGTGATAGATGAGAGAGAGAAGTAGAGATAGAGAGAGAAGTAGAGATAGAGAGTGAGAGAGAAGTAGAGATAGAGAGTGAGAGAGAAGTAGAGATAGAGAGAGAAGTAGAGATAGAGAGAGAGTGAGAAGGAGAGAGAGAAGTAGAGATAGAGAGAGAGTGAGAAGGAGAGAGAGAAGTAGAGATAGAGAGAGAATGAGAAGTAGAGATAGAGAGAGAGTGAGAAGTAGAGATAGAGAGAAAGAAGTAGAGAGAGAGTGAGAGAAGTAGAGAGAGAGAGAAGAGAGAAGTAGAGAGAGAGAGAGAGAGAGAGAGAGAAGTAGAGAGATAGAGAGAGAGAAGTAGAGACAAGGCTACAATGGGAGATTTATATAGAGAAAGATTGTGAAAGTGAGATATTAACAGAGAAAAAGACGCAAAGCTACACAACATGAAATGTTTGGATGTTGCTTGAAATATGCTTCATGAGTAATGAAATTTGTACTATGCTCAGAGTTGAGTAAGAGTATGCGATAAAGGCAGAGGAAGAGCCACAAATACAACACAACACGTAAATTTTCGAATCTCGAGTCGCCAAGGCAGTTTGTGGCATCAATTTCGAGCGGCAAAGAGACAGAAACAGAGAGAGAGAGAGAGAGAGAACGAGAAAGAGAAAGAGAGCGAGAGAGAAAGGAAAAGAGGTAGAAAAATGAAAGAGACGAGGAAGTTGCCACAAACATCTTCAGCTACAGCGAAAGAAGAATTTGGTATGCGAGTTGGGGCATGCCATGCCAACGTCCTCTGACTGAAAGAAGCTGTAGCTGTAGCTGTAGCTGTAGCTGAAACTGAAGTCGAAGTCAAAGTCGAAGTCGAAGCTGTAGCTGAGCTTGAGGATTCTTCAGCAACAGCAACAGCAGCAGCATGCAGCATGCAGCATCAGCTATGAAATTGGCAGTTTGCATAAGGATTTTGTTTTTTTTCTTTTTTTTTTCTTGCTTTTGTTGTTGCCAATGTAGCATGCAGCTAAAGTTGTTGTTGTTGTTGCTGTTGAATTTTCTTTGGTATTTTGTTTTTTGTGTTATTTCTTTTTTTGTTGCGCATACTTTCGAACATTTCACGCCGCGTTGCTCTTTCACTGCACCAAAAAAAAAAAAAATTGCATTCAGTTGTTTTGGCAGTTGTTGTTGTTGTTGTTGTTTTATAGATAGCATTGCCTGTTTTTTTTTTAGCAGCAATAGCAACAACAACAAGCAGCAGACAGCAACAAACAGCAAAACAAAAGTTCAAACACCGCATAGTTGTGGTGCAGCACAAGTTCGTCGCCTAAGTCTTTCGTTTTTTTTTTCTTTTCTTTCTACTTTTGCTTAGCGGATGCTGCTGCCACTGCTTCTTCGCCTGCTGCTGCTGATGCTGCTGTTGTCCCTTTTTGGCCACTTGCTGGACAACCTTGTCTGTCCATCCGTCTGTTAGTCTCTTCGTTCGTCCATCTGTCTGTCCGTCTGTCTGTCTCTTCGTCTGCCTTTGTGTGTCGCAAATGAATTTCAATTTTATGGCCACGCAACGTCAATAAATTTCATCTTTATGCAAATTTCTGTTGCTTGTTGCGCCTTCTGCTGCTCCTTCTTCTTCTAGTTGCAACTTATGCTGCTGTTGCTGCTGCTGCCTCCTGGCAATTTGGCAACATTGTCACAGCCAGGATGCTGATCAACGGCCGCACACAATGGGCGTCGCTTACAGCTTGAACTTCTGCTGCCTGTCTGTTGTTGCTGTTGCTGCTGCTGTTGCTTGTTGTTGCTGTTGCGACTTGGTGTTATTTTTAGCTGTCGCATTGCGCGGATTCCAGTGCCGCATTCCATTTGTTATTGTTGTTGTTGTTGTTGTATCGACTGTTTGCAGGCTGTTGCTGCGGGATGTTGTTGCTGCTGCTGCTGTTGTAATCTTTAGAGCAGCATTTTCTTTTCCATTTAATGTTAATGGCTCATAATCATTATTATATGGCGTTGACTTGTTCATCTTTGTCTTCCCTTTCGCTCTCTCTCTCTCTCTCTCTCTCTCTCTCTTTCTCTCTTTTTCTCTCTGATGGACACAGCCACGCCTCCACGTCTCTGTCGACCGGCCTTGCAACCACATGCTGTCGCTCAGTCTCTGCTGCTGCTGCAACGGCTGCTGATGCTGTTGCTGTTGCTGCTGCTGCGTGCATCTGATAACATCGGAAATTAAAATTCTTTTGGTTTTATGTTGTTTCGTTCTCTTTTTCATTTTTTTTCCCATTTTATTTTATTTTTTTTCTTCAGCCAGTTTTGATACACACAAAGCAACAACAACAACAATAACAGCAACAGCAGCAGCAGCAGCACACACATTCCTTGTCCATTCCTTGCTGTTGTTGTTGCTGTTTGTTTTGGGTTATTTTGTTGCTGTTGGGTTATTATAGTTCTGGCTCTGGCTACGACTCTGACTTTGGCTTTGATTCTGACTCGGATTCTGATTTTGCCTCTGCTTCTGCTTCTGCCTTCGGTTTTGGCTTCGTCTTTGTGATCGGTTTGAGGTTCGGACTCTGCCTCTTACACTGCCACTGCCACTGCCATTGCCTCAAAAACCTTTGAAAAATAAATCTGAAGAATGCCATGGCGACGGCTCTTTACTTTGGCTGCAGCTGTCGAAGTGCTAGTGTTGTGCTAGTGCCTGACGTGTCGTGACACGAAATGAAATAGACATTAACAAAAAATATATAAAGAAAAAATTGATCAAAATATTTGCAAATAAATTAAAAAAAAAAAAAATATTGAAAAATATGCAGAAATTTTAAAGAAACATTTAAAGAAAAAAAAATATAGTTAGAAAATATTCAAAAAGTATTGAAAATTAAAAAAATATTTTAAAAATTTTATTATTATTAATTTTTTTATTATTTATTTTTTTATAAGTATTATTTATTTTTTATTTGATTTTATTTATTATTTATTTGATTTTTTTATTTATTTTTTTTTAATATTTATTTTTTTTTTATTATTTATTTATTTTTTTTATTATATATTTTTTTTTATTATTTATTTATTTTTTTTTATTATATATTTTTTTTTATTATTTTCTTTTTATTATTCTTTTATTTATTATTATTATTTTTTTAATATTATTTTTTTTAATATTATTTTTTTAATATTATTTTTTTTATTATTATTTATTTTTGAAATTATTTTTCTTATTTTTTTCTATTTGATATTTTTTTTATTATTTTTATTATTTATTTTTTTATTATTTATTTTTTTATTATTTATTTTTTTTTATTATTTTTTTTTTTTTTATTATTTATTTCTATTTATTTTTTTTTGATTTCAATATTTTAAAAACTTTTCAAAAAAAATATGATTTGCTGTTGCTGTTTATGCTCATCTCTATGCAAGTGCTCTGCATTGTCGCTCTGTCTCTCTCTCTCTCTCTCACACACACACACTCACATATGTTGCCTCTCAGTCTCGCTTATTATTATACTTGAGCTCTACGAACTTGAGGTTCTTGCTGCTGTTGTTGTTGTTGTTGTTGTAGTTCTGCTTGTTCTTCTTCTACATGTTGTTGCTCTTGTTGTTGTTAAATTCCTCTCTGGGCCACTTGATGAGGCTTGCCACTGCCACTGCCTCTGCGTTGCTGCCACTTGGCTGGCTAGCTGGTTACTTCTGCTGCTGCTGCTGTTGCTGCCGGAATCCCAACGCATTCGAGGCTGTAATTTGTGTTGCATGTGTTTCAAATTGAAGATTTATTTAACCCCTCGCTTCCCTCACCATGCCCTTCTTCCCTCACACTCCCTACGAGTGTGTGTGTGTGTGTCTGTGTGTGTGTGTGTGTGTGCGTGTTAATTGTAAGCGCTGAGGAATGCGTTGGAAAATATGTTAATTATTAGGTTTTTGCCGCTGGCCCAAAATGCACGTTGCCCGTTGCCTGCCTTGGTTGCAAGTTGCCTGTCTGCTTGTCTGCCACATTTTGTTGCCTCGTTGCCTCGCTGCCTGGTTGCCTCATTGGCTGTCTGCCTGCTGGTTGTATATTGCTGCCGTAGCACCGTTGCGTGCTACTAAGGATGCCCTCACACCTGCTGCCAGTTGCTGTAGCTGTTGCTGTTGCTGTTGCTATTGCTGTTGCACGCTTAGATTCAGGCATCCATCAGGCCACAAAAGGAACAACAGCAACTTCAACTGCAACTGTTTAGTGAAATTTAAATGCGTTTTCGGACTTTGCTTAAAGAAATCGTTGAGTTTTTCAACTCGACTCTCAAGTCTTTCTTTCTCTCTCTCTCTCCCCCTCTCTTTTACTCTTTCACTTCATATATTTCTACCTGCCAGTTGAAGCTACGTTTGGGGCCCATCATCGTCATCGTCATCGTCGTCAGCGTCGTCGTCATTGATCGCCACTTACCAAGTATTTCGGACTGCTGATGATTATTATGATATTGTTGCCTCTGCATGCTGCCTGCTGCTGTTGCTGCTGTTGTTGCTGTTGTTGCTGTTGCTTCTTCATCTGCTTGCCCATATACATATTTCCATTTCATCTTCTTCTCTGCTGCTCTTCCCACTTCTCTCTGTTGTCTCATAATTATTATTTTTCATCTTCTGCTGCTGCTGCTGTTGCTGCTTCATTTCATATGCAGGAATTTCAATTTTTCGTTCGATGATGAAGTGTGTGTTGATTTTGTTTTTCAAGCACAACAACAACAACAACAACAACAATAATAATAATAACAACAGCAACAACAACAACTCGAGCACGCGGCATGCCCTTGGGCAAAGACTCCAAGACTTCAGAGACTTTAGAGACTTGTCCAACTCTCCAACTGGGAACTTGGAGCACAAGCTGACAAGCTGACATGGACGAACCTGACGTTTGTCGTGGTCAGCTGAAGACCAAAAAAAAAAATTGACAGCATTTCAATTTTTTTTCGGGTTTTTTTTTTCTTTAATTTTTTTTGGGAAGTTTTTAAGTTTGAACTTGTAAGTTTTGCGCTGGAATTGCAGAAAGTTCAATGATAAAAGCGACCTTGAGGCAACAGAGGCATGCAACAGGGGAAATGTGTTAAGTTAAGACTTAAATTTAGTTGAGTAAAGTTACTTAGTTCAGGATAACTTCAGGATAATTCAGCTTGATCTCCAAAAGAATTTTTATAACTAATATTATTTCTCATTCTCTATCTTTCCTTTTTCTTTGTTTAATTAGATGGCGAGTACATGTTTGCAGATCCCGAGAGCAAACTCTCCAAATATGGCCCAAAAAGTTGGCGTTCCTCGCACACACATGTAAGTTCCTTTAGGCATCAAAACAAACATGCGACTGTTTCTAGCTTATAGCATAGATCCAATACTAATTATCTCTTTCTCTCGCTGTCTCTCTCTCTTTCTCTATCTCTCTCTGATCACTAGGGCTTGGATGCCAATGGACGTCCTCTACTGGAACTACACTTTCGCGTGCAGTTCTACATAGAGAGCTCGTCCATGCTGAAAGATGAGACATCCCGACACAATTATTACCTACAGCTGCGTCACAATGTGCTGCAGCGAGAATTGGCGCGAGATCAGAGCGATCAGGCGCTAGTGCTGCTTGCTGGCCTGGCGCTGCAAGCGGATCTAGGTGATGCACCAGCAATAGCAACAACAACAACAGCAGGTGCATCATCAACAGCAGCAGCAGCAGGCACAGCAGCAACATCAACAACAACAGCAGCAGCAACAACAACAATAATCAGTCAACCAAAGGTGCAGGAGAGTGGCAGCAGAAGCGGATGCTCACCGATGACTACGACGCTGCCAAAGATACGCAAACGTTTAAGCAGCTATAACGAGCGCATGTTGCGTCTATCGAGCTACGTCAGCTCCAGTTCCAGCAGTGCCAACAACAAGCGTGATCAACAGTCCACAGCATCAACAGCAACAGGAGCAGCAGGACCAAGCAACTGTAGTGCAACATCAATGCTTCAAGCGCAATGTTCCCCTTCGACAGTGGATTACTTTCGCCAGGAGGATTATTTGCCGCCAGCATTGCATACAGCGTGGGCGAAGCGTGCGCTACGTGCATGTCATCGCGAGCATCAGGGATTAACTGCAGCCGATGCGGAACTGTTGTATATTCAACAGGCATGCAGCCTCCATGAGACAATCAATGCGCATACGTTTCGCATGCGGCTGACGAAGAATGAGTCCGGTGCGGGTAGCGCTTGGTTTCTCATTTATGCCAAGGGCATTAAAATATTAACCACAGCAGCAGCGGGAACTGCAACTGGAACAGCGGGAGCAACAGTAACAGCAGGAACAGCAGCAGCAGCAGCAGCTGTCAGTACAGCAACAGAACCAGCAACATTCCTATGGCCAAACATAACGAAACTTTCGTTTGAGCGCAAGAAATTCGAGATACGTTCCGGTGAAAATCGCATAACACTCTATGCTGCATCCGATGAGAAGAATAAATTATTGTTAACCCTTTGCAAGGATACGCATCAATGGAGCATGAAGCTAGCGGCACGTCTAAAGGAAGTCAACAAGCGACAGGAGGAGGCCGACGAGGAAGCCGAATCCCATTGCTTGCATTCAAGTTATGCCTGCTCCCGAAGTCTTCTGTTGCCCTACAAGTCCAAAAATGAGCAACGCATTTCGGTTATATCCAGCACCAGTTCCAATACAACATCGGGTATTGTCAGTGATCGTGTGCATTCCGAGGATGAGTTAGAGATCATGATTAATACACCGCCAGCACCATTAGCTGCACCCTCCACGGAGAGCCTGGCCTTGGCGCATTTACTGGATCGACCAAGTGTTAGTCGGCAAACATCATCGGTGGGTCAAATGTCATTGAAGGATTTGGAGGAGCAATTGGCAGCATTGAGTGTAGTGAATGTGCGTCCCAGTGAGTCACAAATAGCCAGCAGTAGTAGCACTGCCAGCAGCACAAATAATCCACAATCCTGCAACAGTGGCAACATTAACAATGTCAACGGCCACAGTGGCAATGGCAACAGTAATGGTAACAATGCCAATGATACAAACTCATCGACAACAGCAACAGATTCTCCGAATTCTCAGCATAACATTGGCTCACAATGCTCCTCGACGTGTAGCACCGTGGTAGTCACAACACCACCGGCACCAGCCACAGTGCCATCAGCGGTTATATCAACGGCGGTAACCACTGTGGTTGCTGCTGTGCATTCAACTTCCTCTAGTCTGGAGCTGGGCTTCAGTCATACGGCACAAAACTCTGCACTTAGCGGTGCATCACATCCCGATGATGATGATGATGATGATGATAATGGTCATTTTCGTCATGGTTCCAATGGTGGCGATTATACACTGGCTGCACCGCCTACCGAAACCTCGGGTGTCTATACTATGCATAGCAGTGAACTGACCGGCCAATCCTCCGAGCTGGCCGAGTCCGAGAAGAGCTCAGCGTATGGCATCTTTCAGCCAACGAAAATGGAGACGCCCATGAATGATGCTGTCGATGGTGGTGCAGGTGGTTCAGTTGCTGGCGTTGCAGGCATTGCCGTTGGTTCAGTCAATAAGCAAAATGAGTTTCGTTTACGTTCCGATTCCAACATAAGCACGAGCAGCTCATTTCGCGGCGATGGCAGTGATCCGACGGATAACAAACATAATTTACTCTCGGCGGAGGAGTTAACCAATCTGATAGTGGGTCGCGGCAGTTATCCCAGTCGACAGACGGTCTCATCGACAATGCATTCTGATTGTGATTATGTTACACTATCGCCGCTAGATGGCGGCAGTGTGGTTGGTAGTGGTTCAAGTGTTGGTGGTGTTGGTGGTACCGCACCACCACCATATAGTGGACGGCATGAGAAGACTGGACTCTGTGGACCACCATTGTCGAAGCCAGAAGGGTTGCAAGTATCACAAGTAGTGCCACCACCGGTGCCACCAGTGCCACTAGCATTACCAGTGATAACACCGCTACCACCACCACCGCCAGTGCCAACGACAGCAGCGCCACCACCACCAACACGTCGTCGTGATCCACCGCCCTATCCCACAGCGCATAAGCCGCGACCCACTTCCCTAATTTGTGGCTCCCAATCCGAGGAGATTACAGCGCGTTTCATTACCACCCGACCACAGATAAGCATCCTGAAGGCGACAACCAGTCTACTACCCGATGGGGCAAAGCCCAGTTATGCGGCGCCAACACATTATTCGTCATGCAATTCAAATTATGCGAGTGGTTCGCAATTATCGTTGCATACGTCACATCATGCACAGCAGCATCATCATCATCCTCATCATCCTGCGCACCACTCGCATCATTACGGACATCATCATCATCATCATCAACAGCAGCATCAGCATCGTCACAGTGGTTCGACAGCAATTGGCATACCGTTAGTTCCTTATGGTCTGCATCATAAGAGCAGCGCCTCATTGGCACCACCAGCACCACCAGCACCAAGCACATCATCAGGCGGTGGTCCGCCACCACCAGCACCAACACAACAAGCTTGCGTATTGCTGCCGGTGATCAAGCCACGACAATTTCTGCCACCACCACCGCCAAGTTTGCCACGTCAACCACCACCACCGCCACCACCAGGCATCTATGGTAGCGCACAGCTGGCACGTAATCCCCTCGAACTGTATCAGCAGCAACTGTACAGCGATGTCGACTATGTCATCTATCCTATCCAGGATCCGACTGTTAGTCAGCAGGAATATCTGGATGCCAAGCAAAGTGCACTGCTTGCACATCTTGCCTGGGATACATGCAAAGGACATGCCATTTATCGTAGTACTCCATATTTGCCCTTGGCCCTGTCAACGCATTCTCGGTATGCGTCAACACAGAATCTATCGGACACGTATGTGCAGTTGCCGCATGGTAGTGCAGCAGCTGCAGCTGGTTACTCGCCACTTTATTCGCCATCGCTGGCATCATTATGTAGTCAAACATATGAGCCACCACCACCACCACCATTGCATCCGGCACGATCACGATCAGATGATAATCTTTTGAATTCGTTCGATTCGTTGCCAATGCCAAAAATGAAGCGTCTGCCGCCGCCGCCACCGCCACCGTATGTCAATAGGCTAAAGAAGCCGCCAATGCCAACGCCCAGCGAGCAGCCGCCACCCAGTAAGTTAGCACTTAATTCTCTAGAGAAATATGATGAGTAACTCTTCTTCTCTCTTTAGTTCCCTCAAAGCCAAATCCCAATGCGAGTTTCAGCATGTTGCCGCCAAGGAAACCTTTGACACTGAATCCTCATGGCGCCAATAGTCCACTGCTGAAGACTTCCAGTGGCGCCCAGTGGGCTGGTGAACGTCCAAAACCAGATCTGGGCCTAGGACTCAATCGTAATAACAACAGCAACAGTATCCTGCAACAGCTGCAGGCATCCGTTGCTGCCGCTGCTGCTGCCAGTCAAGCAGCTGCTGCTGCTGCACAGGCGAATCAAGCAAATCCGTTGGACATTGCGCTGCTGCGTGAGAAGAGCAAGCATCTGGGTTTGCCGCTCATCTCTGCGCTCTGCAATGATCGTTCGCTGCTGAAGCAAACGAAAACCACAGGTGCAACGGGAACTACAGCAGGAGGAGCAGCAACAGCAGCAGCAGCAAGCGGTAGCACAGCGAGTGGATCAGCTGGAGGAGTAGGAGCAGCAACTGTTGGCAGTCAACTGACAAGTGCAACGGGTACACTGAGCAAAACAACAACACGCAAATCTACAACTGGCGTCGTCAGTCATCGCCATCCGCAGGATAAGTTGCCGCCGTTGCCCGTTCAACTTGCCGAGGCGAACAATTATGTCATGGATCCGGCATTAATTCTCAAGCACCACAAAAGTTACAACTCGCAGTCGCAAAATTAAAAATCAAATACAGCCAAGAGAGAGAGAGAGAGAGAAAGTGAGAGAAAGAGAGAGAAAGAGAGAGCAAAGCAGAGAGCAAAATAGTGCAGAGTGCAGCGAGTAAAATTTTGAAATCACGCTTGAATTTCTTTAGTTTGAAATGTGCACAGCAATTTCTCTTGTTGTTGTTATTGTTGCTGTTGTTGTGAATGTTTGTTGTTGTGGCTGCTTTAGCGAATCGATTGAGAATTTTTGAGAAATTGAGAATTTGCATAGTGCTCGCATATCACATATCGGTCACAGTGTCACAGTTGCTCGGCTGGATTGTAGCAAATGCTTCCGAAAAATCAAGACAAAAAAAAAATAAAGAACTACAACAACAACTATAACTATCGCTATAACAATCGGCAAAACTATCGCATACAAGTAAAGTAAATGTTAAAAAAAAAACAGTTTTAGTGACATTTGCAATGTGTATGCTGCATGCGATAGTATGCCGATAGTTTTGACGATAGTTATCAGTGATGACGAAAAAGACAAAACTAAACTTGAAACGTAGAAACAATATGAAAAAGACTATGGCTAAAACTATCGTTAAGCTATCGTTTGACTATCGCATAAAAAGTAAAGTCTGAGAAAAACTTAAAATTATTGATATATAATCTGAGATATATCAATGTCTGACGATAGTATGTCGATAGTTTAATCGATAGTTGACAGAAAATCAGAATAAGCTGAAGAACAGAATAAAAGACAAAATGAACAAAAGAAAGACAGAGATAGATAGATTGAGAGGGAGAGAGCGAGAGAGAGAGAGAGAACCCAGTCTAGTCAATAAAGGAATGGGGAAAAAATAACAAAGAAAAATGACAACTGAAACACAGGACGACAAAAAATAAAACAGGAAACAAATAGAGAAAAGAGACAAGAGACAAAAGAAATGAATATGGGAAGCAACAATACTCAAGTATAAAATACAAACACTACTTAATTACTTAAAATAAAAGAGAAACAACAAATGAAGATGAAGAAGAAGAAGAAGACAAAAAAAATGTAGATTAGTTTTTTTTTTTTAATATACATAGATAGAAAAGAAATGGCAGTGAACTCTCAGTATCTGAGAGATCGCTAGGCCAATGCAAGAGCAAATGAGCAAAAAGCATAAGGAAAACAAAAAAAGACAAAACTTAACTACTTCCGCCCAACAACAAAAACAACTGTGATTCGATTTTTTTTATATTATTTAACAACAAACTAAAAAAAAAAATGAAAAATGAAAAAAAAAAAAGAAAATTTATTTTTAAAAGAAAAAAAATTTAAAGAATAGTCAAAAGCAAGCAAAACAAAACTATGCATATTTTTAAGTATCGTAAGTCGATAGAAAGAGAGAGAGAGAGAGCGCCGCCAACAACTTACACACACACACACACATACATATACACTCATGAGAGAGTGAGAGAGAAAGTGAGATTAATTGCAACATTCAAACTAAAGAAACTTCATAGAGTGAACGCGCGCGCGATCGCACCAGAAATGCCATTTATATATAGTATATATATATATATATATATATTTCTACCGATATATATATGTATCTAGTGTATATAAACAATTTTTGCCTAGGCCTTGCCTCCCTTCCCCACCGTCTATTTTTTTTTTCTTTTCTTTCCATTTTCATTTTCATTTAAATTAATTTTTTTGCATTTTTAATTTAATTTGAAATTGAATTTTGATTTTTAACATTTTGAATTTAACGAGTTGAACGACGCTTGATTATTATTATTTTTTTTTAATGGTTTATGATTTTGAGTTCTGATTATTATTATTATTACAATTATTATTTTATTTTATTATTATTATTATTATTATTTTTTTTCGATATATCATATTCCACTATATATTCATATTCCACAATATTATGTTTATATATATAAATTAACACTGTGTGTGTTTTTGTTGTTGTTGTTGTTTGCTGTTATTGTTCTTGTTACTGCTGTTGTTTTAGTTGTTGTTGTTGTTGCTGTTGTTGTTGTTTGTTCTTTTGTTTGTCGCATATAATTTACGTAGGTTTTTCTTGGTTTCAAAAGCCTATAGCTAAATGCAACAAGTGCGTCAAGCAAATATACAGACAGACAGACAGACAGGCACAACACACACACACACACACACAGAGATAGTCACAAGTGCAAAATACACTCACACATACACAAACACACACACAGGCAGAGAAAACTATTGCAGCTATATGTTATCAAAATCGGCCATATATAGTATATAGAGCTATAGCAAAAAGTTGCATAGAGTTACCAGCATTTAAATTGCGGGTTCTATACATTTATCCTTGGCAACTGTTATCAACAGTTTCCAATATAGAATATGCATATATACTATACTATATATATATGTAACTACTATACGTTTATGTACTATATATTCATATATATATATATATGTAAAATGAGTAATAAAAAACATTCATGATTAATAACAAATATTTTTTCATTTTATTATTATTATTATAATTATTACAAATACTTATGATTCACACATAAACAAAAGTCGAATGTTTGGATTGATGTACAAATTATGTGTAGTACAGTGAAGCAACACTATAACGGACAAGCAAATGCTTTATGTTAATACTGTCAAAAGCATAAAATGAAAAATTACATTTATAAATCTCATTGTCAAATTGTTTGCAGAAATTATAAAAAAAAAAAATAATTATTTTTATTTATTTTTTTTTTACTTAAATATATTTTTAATATTTTTTTATAAAAAAAAATAATACAAATTGTTGTATAGCAAATAGAAATGTTTGTTTGTTGTTTGTTATAGGTTTTGCTGCTTTGCACTGTATTGCACTTATATCACAAAATGATTCTGATTCTGGTAACAAATTCTAATGGCAACATTGCAACAAATTGAACTAACAGCTGGCACTTTGGCTATAGATTAACAGTTACATTTACAGTCATAATTAATGTTAAGGTTAAAGCTTAAGTTCCATCATTAGTTGTCAGCATATCCTCATCATCAGCTTGTGTACAGCACATCCAACGTTTTGTAATTGTTAATGCAACGCCAGTAATTAAAAAGATGCTGCCAAAAACAATGCATGCGATGCCAAAATAAATACCATAATCCTCCAAATTGATAGCCAACTGTAAAAGGAAGCAAAAGTGTTTAGAGAATAAACACAAAAACAAAAAAAATGTGCAACAGCAGCTTGCAACTTACACTGGCAGTTTTGGCCAATTCAGGACTAAGCTCAGCATACTGATCAAACCAGAACATGGGCATCAAAACCTTTTGCACGCCACGATAAATGCTGCAAATTAAAAATAAAAATAATTTATTTATATTATAAATAATAATCGTAGTTCTATGCAGAAACTTACTCATAATCATCATCTGGTTCAAGCATCATATTTATCTGTATTCTGCCATGCACCTGCAGTGGCACACCCAAATTTGGTTCAATTGCCATAACAAATTCATGCAATGATTTTTGAGGATTCAATCCGCTGACTGCATTCAAATATGATTTGTCAGCAAGATAGAAATGTGGAAAGGATGAATAAATGGGCGCCTTGTCGCGACATGCTTTGCATTCTACTACGCCCGTTTTGGGGCATTCCTCGAGACGTGGATCACAGAAGCAAGCTTGATTTGGATAATTCTCACCAGAATCTAAAGTCTCTTCGGTGCCTACCCAACGTACGCCTTGTAAGCCATGTATACTAAATGAACCTTGTGGACGTAGGTTCATATAGCGACAGGCATCGGTAGCAAAGATTGTTATCTCATCAAGTAAATGCATTTTGGGTGGAAATAAATCTCCCGTTGTGCCATTAACAACACCACATGGCAATGGATAGAAACCAGTTTCATTTTTTTTATTCCAATGTGTTAAGCGACCAACATTTGATATGTCATCGGTTCCCGTATGTATAGTGAACAGACCATCATATTCTAAAGAACCATTACGATCTGCTAGCCAACCGAAGCGTGTATAAGGAATATCAATTTTCGATGTATTAAAGAGATTAAGGAAATCCGTTAAATCATCCTGATAACCATCGAATACCCATTCATGCAACGGTTTCGTTGTATACAATGTGCCTCCCTCTTCATTTAACATGAAATTAACAATTTTCTTAAAGAATGGCAACGTATGACGCATTTCATCAGCCACCGTAGCGGTTATAACATGTGCAGCGGTTATCATATCAGTCAATGAGCCATTGGAACGTTCAGCATCAAAGAACCAAGTGCGTCGCTCATAATATGAAACTGTTGCATTATCATAGAATGTATAATTCTCCTTTTTATGCTTCTCAAGAAACACATAGGGGCCAACTTCATCGAAATGTGGTTTGATATTTGGATTGCGTATATCTTGTGGATTTGTCCAGTTGAACATGTAGAAGCTCAAATAAATGGGTATCGGTGCCTCCAGCCAACTATCATAAGTATCTGTGCCTGGCTTCAGTTTTAAGCCCTACGAAAATATAAATTATAGCATGATTTATTAGGAATATGAATATATATATATAATAATTATACGTACATTTTCGACAAGTTGCTGTGACCAGTCGGGCCAGCAGACAACTAGTACAATGCCAAGCACGGCAAAGATGGTGCCAATGCCAAAGACCCAAACTTTACGCTGTGTGGCGCCACAGCACTTGCAACACATTGTAAGATAATAATAACAGTAAAATGCTGCAAAGAAATAAAAAACACACGTAAAGTAAAAAGTGAATGAAATTTTTGTTTTCGTATTTTTTTTTCTTACATAATAAATAATAAAAAAAAAAACCCAATGCGCGATAAAATCAGTTAATCTGCAAATGTTTATCGCATGGAATTTTAATAGACTTATTTTCGAAAAGAACTTTCAAATCGGCCCCCACTAAAGCTATACATATCGCTGACTACTTCAGATTATCTAAGGTAAATCCAAATAAAACACAATAGCAAAGAATAATTAAAATGGCAAACACCGAAGACTTTGTGCACTTTGAATTGTTCCTATGGCAGCTACATATATGCTTTCCAGGAGTGTCAAATTCTGCGGATTTCCATTGATTTACAAGACAAGTAATGATTGTTACAATAGCAGCTATATGCTATAGTCCTCCTACTCGACTTATCCAAAGTTACGGATAGTAAAAATTAACTTTGTCAAGTTCCAAGTTCCATACACTCTATGTATTGCTGCTGATCAATTCTTTATCCTTTCGCTAAGCAATAAAACTTACATATCTTTCGTATAAGCGTATAAGAAAAACAATTGTATAGAAAAAAAAGCTCTTAATTATCTAGTCAAACGATGGACATATCCGTCCATGATTAAGTCTGTCCGTCCGTCCGTACGTCTGTTTTTTTTTATTTTGCGAATCTCGAGTACTCGAGAACGCGTCAAGCATTTGTTACGCACCTCTTGCACGACACTTGGCACTTGTTTGGCTTGGCACTTGGCACTTGGTCGATAGGATCGATAGAAGAGGAAGCGCGAGAGAGATAAAGAGAGAGAGTACACGCTAACGCAGCCTGTTAGCTACTGTGCGTCCATTGGACCTCGTCTTGGGTATTTTAATGAAGCGTTTTCTACACTCTAATCAATAGCTGAGGCTAATCTCAAGTGCATTGAATAATAATAATAATAATACTGCATGCAAGTTGATATGAAAAGTATTTAGAACTAGTTTGATAGCCACTATATATCGGGCATAGTCGATAAGACACTAGCTCTATATAATTATCATGCACTTCTGTGCCGACAGTTGTAATTCCAAGTCCCGCATCTTATACTGAAAATGGGTGTGTTACTTCTTTCTCACTCTCACTCTGTCTCTATCTCTCTCTCTCTGCCTTATTAAAACTATGTTAAACACTCCCACGATATTGCTTTGTATTATTTATATATAGTTATATTTATAGCCGCTGATAAGATAATACTGAGAGGCATTTGACAAGTTTAATTATCGCGATTAGCCAACTGTACAAATAGATTATATAGCCATATATTGACTTATTATTATAGTTTAATCCGCTCCACATGCAAAATGGCAAAGCAAAAGCAAAGTTCTCTCCTCTTCCTTTCATTTCCCTTTTTATTAATATAATTTTTTATTTGTTCTCTATTGTTTTGTTTTCATTTATCGCAAGCCGATTTCTTTGTTCTTTCTTCTTTATATATACAATAAACTAAATTATTACAGATAAGCTTGCTGTTGTTGTTTGTGCACCCTGTATGATACAATGCTAATTGCACCCTGTAATGAGACTGACCGCACAACAATAGCAACAGTTAAGTGCAGTTTAAAAAAACAAGTGAATCATTGGTTGGATAGTGGTGAACTTTGCTTTAACAGAGCTTAATGGCAAAGTTAAAGCTTCTAAAATTTGCTAATTACTTTATTAACACTTATTACTCACCTCACAGTTAGACAAACAGAAACGCGTACTTGCTTTCTCGCTCACACTTTTGCCTTCAATCTAATTGCAGCCTGTTGTTATTGTTGTTGCTGCACTAATTGCAGCCTTGAACTGTTTGCCTGACCCCGGTGAAGTAATAACGTTTTTATCATTCACTTAGTACTATTATATTTATATATTTTAAGGCACTTTGTTAATTCTTTTGTAATTTGGCAAGCTTTGTTTAAGCTGCTGCATCGACTGCAGCGATGCGCAAATTAAGAATGTGTCAACTTTATTTGCAGGTTTCATTTAGCAAAACACAAACCATTAGAGATGAGAGCGTGACGTGCCGCCCAACAATAGACTATCGAATATCATAGTTTAATTATATTAGATCTTATCGATATTGTTTAATTGAACTGTTCTATTTTTATATAAATTATTCATTTTTTTACATATTTATTATTATCATTTACATGTTTTATGATTTATTAAATAAAATATTAATTATTAAATCATATTAATCGATATCTTTATGTCAAGTGTGACCATAAAAATACTAAAAATACAAACAGCTGTAAGACGTCGCGATGTGGCAGCTCTGGTTACGCCGGTTTTGACCAATCAACAGCAACCACGATGCACACACACAAGCATAGTTAGCTTTATATGACGATTTTTGCCAGCCGTATTATTTTGACGTGAACAATTCATTGATAAAGATAAAGTTAATTAAAATAATGTGCTATTAAAAAAAAATCGCACTGTGAGCATATAAGACTTCAGGGCTATAGAGATTAACATAATCGTAAATAAAAGAATGCAGCTAATTAAATGCTTGCTGCTCGTTCAGCTTGTGGCGCTCTTTCTGGCGTCGGTAGAGGGGGCCGGACGGGACTTCTACAAAATTTTAAATGTGAAGCGTAACGCAAACACAAACGAAATAAAGAAGGCATATCGTCGGCTGGCAAAAGAGTTACATCCAGATAAAAACAAAGATGATCCAGACGCATCAACAAAGTTTCAGGATTTAGGTGCTGCCTACGAAGTCCTTTCCAATGCAGACAAAAGGAAAACCTACGATCGTTGCGGCGAGGAGTGTCTCAAGAAGGAAGGCATGATGGATCATGGTGGTGATCCGTTTTCAAGTTTCTTTGGTGATTTCGGTTTTCACTTTGGCAACGGCGGCGATCCTCATCAACATGATACGCCGCGTGGTGCTGACATAGTTATGAATATGTATGTTTCCCTTGAGGAACTTTACTCTGGAAATTTTGTGGAGATTGTACGAAATAAGCCGGTTATGAAACCAGCATCAGGTACACGTAAATGCAATTGCCGCCAGGAGATGGTTACAAGGAATTTGGGACCTGGTCGCTTTCAGATGATACAACAAACTGTTTGCGATGAATGTCCCAATGTCAAATTGGTCAATGAGGAACGCACACTGGAAATCGAAGTGGAGCAGGGCATGGTCGATGGACAGGAGACACGTTTTGTGGCTGAAGGTGAACCGCATATTGATGGTGAACCCGGAGATTTAATTGTGCGCGTCCAGCAGATGCCACATACACGTTTCCAGCGCAAGGGTGATGATTTATATACAAATGTAACAATTTCTCTACAAGATGCACTCATTGGTTTTACAATGGAAATTAAGCATCTCGATGGACACAGCGTTTCAGTCACACGGGAGAAGATCACTTGGCCAGGTGCACGTATCCGCAAGAAGGGCGAAGGAATGCCTAACTTCGATAATAACAATTTGACGGGCAATCTCTATATAACATTCGATGTTGAATTCCCCAAAAAGGATCTCACGGATGAGGACAAGGAAGGTGAGTTACACAAAATTCATTTCATACAAATGTTGAACATTTCTTTAATTAATTTAATTTCGTAAATTTTTACAGCACTTAAGAAAATACTCGAACAGTCGTCAATCAATCGAGTCTACAATGGACTGTGAGATCGCGTCATCAGTATCATTGGATCAGAGGGCTATATAGTCTAAGTAGTATTTATTGTTAAGTGAACGAGACTTTGTTGCAATGAGTTGTGCGCAAAATTTAACTATAGTCTATAGAAAGTGTAAAATAGAAAAAAATTCGCAGTCGTTTCATGACAGAAACACTCGTGCGACTGCAGGCAACAATATAAAAAGAGAACATAAACAGGAAAACAGAAAAATAGAAAAAACAAAAATTAATGCGAAATAAATTAAAATGAGATAAAAAAAAGAACAAGAGAAAACATATTTGTTTATTTATTTATTTTCTTTTGTTTTGTCACTTTGCGTAGAGTAATTAAACTTTTTTATTAACTTTGTGCTTTGGACAGATGGCAACGCCACAAACAGCTGTCAGCTGCGGCGCAGGACAATGAAGCCAGCAAACGAATGGGAGAGCGAGAGAGAGAGACACAGGAAAGTTGCCATTGAAAGAGCGCACAAATTTTCCGCAGTGCGAACGCAAAAGGCAACGAAACGGGGCTGCGGCTTTTATTTATAACAAAAACTAAAAATTAAAAAAAAATAAATAAATCAAAGAAAAACGAATTTTTATTTGAAATTGATATAAAATTTCTTTAAAATTACACATAGTCGTAATAAAGTAGGAAAAACCGTTAGAATCCTAGAACCTAACCTAGAAGTGCGAAAAGGAAGGAAAGGAAAACAAAGCACATTAAAAATTCAAAAGCAAAAAAACAACAAAATAAAGAAAATAAAATAAATAGATAATGAATGAAGTCTGATTGTTCATCAAGACGAGGTAAGCATTAATTACAGTTGACAAATGGTAAGCTAGTAATGTTAACGGTAAATAGATTTTGCAAAGCAACCAACCCCCAACCTGCCCCCGACTCCTTGCTTCCTACTACTTCTACACCACTCGTAGCGCTTTCGTATCGATTTTCTTGACGTGACCCAAAAAATAAATTTGTGGCAAGGGGCGGCCAAGAATTTAATTAATTGGCCAGTTGGTCAGTAGGTTGGTCATGTCGTGACTTCTGCTACTTGCTACTTGCCACTTGCCACTAAGCACTTGCCATTTCTTGCATTTTCTTATTGGTTTCTTATTCTCTTCCTCTTTACCTGCCTGCAGTTTGCACATCCGCTTGATGACATCGAAGCAGTTTCTACTGTTCATTTTGCTGCTGTTACCATGGCCACCGACGAGCGTCATGAAGATCCTTTGCTCCAGAGATAACAGTCGCTTGGTACGCAAAATTGTGCGCTCCAAGTGGACGCCCATATTGGACAAGCATCAGGTAAGACAATCACATGCAAGCATAAACATGTCTAATCTCTGTTTTCATTTAGGTCAAGTTACCCCTGGAATGCCCGCTGCATCCGTTGCGTGATGTCTTTGCACCGCGTCAGGATGAGAAGCAACGTGATCGACCAACACAATGGACGTGTCGACGTTGCGGGAAAAGTTTCTATCAGGAGAAATATCTTGATTTGCATTTCGATACGCGACACAAATCGATCATTAATGAGGTAAGTGATTCACATACAGGAAGCTAATCTTGTCCAGCTAAGTCAACTCTTATCTCTGCTATAGGCTGAGGACTCTGTTTGCTTGGCCGACTTTTGCGATATAATGCGCTGTGAGGTATTCGAAACGGAGGATGCATCTAGCCTTAAGTTTGGGGATCAGCATATTGTCACCGATATCGAAGTTTGGGGTGACTCCTTGGGTCAGAACTCCGCACTGGCCAAAGCGAATGCCGCATACTTGAGTTTAATACCTAGGTAAGCTTATTCTAGCCAATCCTTTCAAACGTCAAGCTTAAGCGAGTTGATCTCTGGCAGAACTTCCACATTGAGTGCCACGCGAGCGACCGCAGCCAAAGTACAAAATCGTCAATTACTCCCAGAGAAGCCAAGTCCAAGCAAGGATCCATTGTTGTCCACATCCGCGACACAATCGACAACAGAAGCACCCGAGGAGGGTAAACACAAATCTGCCGGTGAGAAACTGCTAATGAAGCTCAAGGAACTGGGTCAGGCGCATCTTAAACGTGGCGATGCCTCCTCAACTCAAGCCGATGATGCCGAAACCAAACAGAATGAAACGGATGACAGTGAATCAAGTGGCCAAGGGAACGATGCTGAGAGCAATGCAGGGCAACGTGACGAGATAGATCCTAAGTCAACCAATGCCGAGCAGAGCCAGGCCAAGGTGCGTGCCAACTGTAAGCCGGAGGAGCTGAGTAAACTGAAGACACGCTGCGAGCAGCTGCTGAGAAGCTGCATCGGTGGCCTGTTGCTCTCGATGACGGATCAATCATTCAAGGAGATGGAAGAGGAGATGAACAAAGCGGTCTGCTGGTATCTAACCTGTGATCGCTACTGGGAGGATGGACCATTGGAGCCACGTGCCTTTCCCTGGGGACTAATTGTTATCCTGATCTTTGTACTATCGACTGGCATCTGTTTTTGCTACTACATCATTTGGATACTGTTCGAGTAAGTGTGCATTGTGTATATAGAATGTCCCCAAGTTCCCTTTCTGTCCCCCCACCTACCAAATTATGATTGAGCAAACCCAAGTCATTTGTTTCAGCTCCGAAGAAACGACAATCAATGCCAATCATTATGTCGGCGCCGGTATCGGCGGCAGCATTTACATGCCAGCTCCGCATCATTACCATGTCGACTATGCTACACAGCAAGCAGCGGCGGCGGCGGTGGCAGCACAACAGCAGCTGGACGCCGGCGTGATACCTGGACAGCAACAGGTTTACTACCAACAGCAGCAACAGCAACAGCTGCAACAGCAGGTGACGTCGGCATCCGTGAGGGATTTATACCCCGAACCAGTTCAATATCATCGACACAGTCCGCGTCATTACATCGCCGATCAGCGTCCAGCGGGGGTAACGCTGGGGGGCACTCCCACACACAGCCATCCGTTGTCATCGTCAGCGGCAGCAGCGGCGGGGATGGGGGTGGGCGTCGGCGTCCGTCAAGTGGTGGCGTCCTCCTCCAACGCCAATACGCCACTGCATCATCGTCATTCGACGAGCCTGGTTTACCCACAGGACATTTTAGACCGACGCGACTATACAAATAGTTCTGGCAGCATAACCGGTTCAATAACCGGTTCAAATCGCCCTATTGCCACGACAAGTGTGGTGAATTCAGCGTCTGGTGGTGAATTGCCACGACATTATAATACACATCCTAGACCGTTGGATACACGACATCGTCATGTTGGTTCCTCGCAGCAATCCTTGCGCACCTCATCCTCAACGCACGAGATTGTGCAGAGCGAGGTGGCCGCTGCTGGTGGACAAAATGAGCATTATATATACGTTACGTATCCGCCGGATGTGAAGAAGCGCTACTTTGACAAGTACGAATAGTTTTGTGAAAGCGAGACAGATAGAGAGAGAGAGAGGGACAGAGACCAATAAGAGAGTGCATAACTCGCTCTCTCTCTCTCTCACACACACTCTCTGCCTTTATGTCTCTCTTCCTCTCAGCGCGAGAGCGAGCGCAATGAAACGTTACCAAAAATGAAAAAAAAAGAATAATACTACAACTAAAAAAAAACATAACCCCAAAGTTGGTTAGTTTTTTTTTTTGTTTTTTACTTTAGCCTGCAAATTCTAGATTTGTGAACTGTGCTGTTTTTGGAATTCTACAAAAATCGAATAAAATGCAATAGATATTTCTGTATATAAGCCGAAATAGCCGCAACAAATTGCAATTAACATTTACAACAATATAACAAATGCATTTTCAATTTCTCTCTTCGCTTTTCTATTTTCAACTGTCGTTCGTTAAATTGCTGCTGCTTGCGTTTACCAACACTTGTTCGCTTGCTGTCGCTCTCTACACAGCGTTGCCAGCTGGTCATAGTGCTGGTTATGTGACGTCACAACTGCTACAGCGAGTATAATTTATGCAGGCAGCGAACAAATGCAAGAACAGTAACAGTTACGTTATCTGCGGCAAGCCGAATATTAAATACTCTAATAGTCTGCAAATTAAGAGCTGAAATAAAGCCAGTGTTATAATTGCAATGGTCACCCTGTATTTGTTGTTTACAGATATTCTTTTGGCTAGATGTGTACTGCTAAGCTGAAAGCGAATAATTTTGCATTATTTAAGTATTTTGTATTGTTCGCCTGTGACGTCATTATTGCTAGATGAACCGTTGGAGAATAGAAAAAAAAAATAAAAAGAATTTGTTTTTTTTTGATTTTTGCAATAACATTTACATAAAACATTTATTTCATTCAATATTTCAGTTAATGGTGTTGAATTTTTTTTTTCTTTGCAAAGACACTCACATTTATTCAAATATATATATATAACTGTATATGTAGGTATATATATAAATATATATATATATATATATGTATAGTCACAATCTGGACAGATCGTATAGTACTTAGGAGCTAAAAAAAAGTACACCACATATAAATAGATATATAGGATAAAATGTACTATAAACTAGATTAATAGTGTATATGAATGTGTGTGTCTGTGTATCTCTCTGTGTGTGTATATAAGTGTTATTAGGGTATATACATAGATATATATAATAATATAATATATATATATAATAAATATTATTATTACATTTAGTGGGCTAGCATTTCATTTTTTATTTATTTGCATTTGATTTTTGCTGTTTGTTTTGTACTAAAATTAAGCGTATTACATTATTCTACTTGAATTTTTTGCTTTCAAAGATTGCACGACAAAATTAGTTTGACAAAATATGAATCTGAAAAACTTTACTAAATAAATGTAGTATATATATAGTATACAAGTATAGTAGTATATGGATAAATATAATAAAATTTAGTAAATGTCTTTTTATTTTATTTTTTTCTTGGTGTTTTTTTTGTTTTTATTATTTTTGGTCCTTTGGAATGTGTTACAAGTGAAATATAGTATGATGATGCCTATAGTTGGTTTTGGTTTGCACTTAATTAAGTATTTGCAAATTTGTAATATTTGTTTTTCTTTTTTTTTTTTTTTTAGGTGGTTTCACATGATTAGTCTACAAACAACATATTATAATAATTATAAGTAAAACAAAAAAGAAACAAAAAAAAAAAACCAACACAAAATCGAATATTTTCTGGTCTAGAGCTGATGGCATTAACGATCATTTCCAGCATTTCGATATGCTGGCATTACGTAGTGCCAGATCGAACATGTTTAGTTCTGCAGTTACGGTTATACCGCTGCTCTTTCTCTTTATTCCTCTCTCCCTTGATATTTCTTACTTCAGTTAGAATTATGTAGATTTTAACATTTTTTTTTTATTTTTTTTTTATAATATAATTAAATAATATTTGATATTTTTTTTTATTTTCTATAAATTGCACTAGAAACAAAACAAGTCTTTAACTAAGCTCTAACAATAAGTTCTAACAGTTTCTTTTTTTTATATATTTTTCTTTCCGGTTTTTTTTTTTTTGGTCTAGGCTGCATTTGGTGGCGTCTCCGAAACGAAGGCAGTTGCAAAACTTACAAAATAAACTTAAAAATAATAATTAAATTTTAATTTATACAAATGTCGTTCCCATTTTTCCCCCCTCTCCTTCTTCTCCCTCTTCCAACATTCCCTTATACTTTGACATGGGACCCGTTGACCATCAATTTTGACGTTAAAGGCTTGAAATACACGTCATAATTACACACAGCACGCTAAAAATCATATACCAAATACACACTCATCTCTCACTCTCTCACTCTCTTTCTATTTCTTTCTGTCACTAGCTCTCTATCACTACTATCTTTGTCTCTGTCTCTTTCTCCCTGACTGTCTATCTATCTGTATCTGTATCTGTATCTATAACTTGCAGATACAACTATCTTTCGGCACTCATTGTGTGACCTCTGTTGCTGAATGTTTTAAAATTGCTCAGCGCTGATACATTTGTTGATAAGCTCGAAAAAAAAAACAAAAAAAAAAAAGAATAACATGCATGTTCTAAGCGGGTATGCACGACTAGCAGTTACTCTGCAGTTAGAAAATTATTTCATACTGTAATTATATTGTGTAGATATTTTCATTTTCAGTTTTTATAGTGTATGCTCGACTATCAGATTACCCTGCAGTTGGCATATTAATTGAATTTCTATGTTGTTTCAAATTTTACTGCTTCACTGACCTCAATACAATTGGTTTTTCTAGCCTATGCTCGACTTATAGTTACTCATTATATAAATTTGTATATATTTCTCACAGTACAACAGTCACTACTGGGAATTTAAGATGTTGGAATGTTTTCCCATGTGTGAAATATATATATATATATATAGTATTTATATACTTTAAATATGATGTATATAGAGATAAGTATTAAGTATGGCCAGAATGATATATGTGCTCGATTTAAATGTTAATTGCACGCGAGCTAAGTGCAGAGATTGATAGACGGACAGTAACAATGACAACTACAGCAACATTAGAGTGCGATAGAGACAAAGGGCAGAGTGACAGGGGGTGAGCACTATGTAATGGTAATGTTAGAGATCGCGTATACGCCATGTTGACGCCCCTTAAAGCTAAACTCCACTTAAATATTATAGTTAAATGTCGAGATTCATATTAAAAAAAAAAAACAAAAAAAAAAATAATAATATAATAATATAACAAACGAATAAAAAAAAAAATAAACTTAAAACTGAACTTTTCAAACATGACAATCGCATGTTAGCAAAAAATATTGCACTGATATTTCAAATATATATATATATGTACATATACATAAAGATATACACATTTATATATATATACTATATATAAATATATAGTTGATGCTAAACCTAAGCTAATTACAATTTAATTTGTTTTTGTTTTCTTTCAACAAAAATAAATTTTTCATATAATTTTTCTTGTTTTGTTTTGTTTTTTTTTTTTCGTTTTTTTGTTTTTTTATAATAATTGTATATAAAAAATGCCAAAAAATTTGATTTACATAAACAAGTCTTTTGAGATTCTCGAAATGATTGTTGTGATAGATGTGTGTGTGTGTGTGTACGTGTATGTGTGTGTGTGTGTGTGTGTGGATAATTTGAATTCAAATTTAAAATCCATTAGGCACGCTTCACTTAGCAAAAAGAATGTTTAGGGGCGCTATAGGAAAGTGTATTGGAAAATGTAAAGGAAGGAACGAAAGGAGAAGCGGAGGGGGGAGAAGGGGAAGTTAAAGTAAATGGTAAATGAAGAACGGACTGAGCGGGAATGATTCATTAAACACTTGACTGATTAAAACTGAGCACACTGGCGGGGATCTGACGAATTTGTCGCCTACGTTTATACTTCTTAAGCACTCGCTGGGCGTGGTAGTTGCGACTGATATTGCTTTGCACATATTTTGCATGCAAATATTTTAGGAATTGCCTGCGTTCAGCATTGTTGCAGCTGCTGTTGTTGTTGTTATTGCTGTTGGTGAGGCAGCTGTTGCTGCTGCTGTTATTGCTGCTTTCGGGCACAACTTCCTCGTGGTGTATATAGGGCGGCTCTTCCGGTTGACTATCAATGGGATCAGCTAGCAATTCGATTAATTGCAATTCCGATTGCTCTTGCTCGCGTTGCTCTTGCTCGGCTACGCCCACGCCTACGCCTACGCCAACGCCCACACCTAAGATATTCTCATTCATATCGCATTGCACAACGTAGAGATCGCTGCTATTGTTATCGAATATCTCGGCCAAATTGATGAGCAAAACATCTTGGCCAGCAACAGCTGGTGATGTTTCAAGTTCTTTGCGATCCTCACAATCGTCACCAATCTGTTGATACATCTCGGCCAATGCCTCCTCGACGCTCAGTTCCCGTGGAGATGGGGATCTTATGCTACATTTCATTAAGGAACTATTTAAGGCAATTTTACTAAGGTCACTTAGCTTGGGTACGGGATAATGTTCCGACTCTAGCTCTAGTTTGAGCTGCTGCTCCTGCTCCTGCTGCTTTTGCTGCTGGTTCTTTTCTTCTCTATGGTTCTTCTGCTCTTGCTGTTTTTCCTGTTGTTTCTCCAGTTGGTTATCCTGTTGGATTTTCTGTTGGGTATCCTGCTGGTTATCCTGTTGCTTCAACTGTTTCTTCTGTTCGTCTACTTCCATTTCGTCTTCGCTTTCGAGAATCTGCTTGAGCTTGGCTATGTCACAGTTTAATGTTTCGACGCTATTCACTGAAATTTCAGCTGCTAATTCAATGGGTTTTACTGTTACTACGGGCTCCTCGGAAAGCTCCTTTTGCAGTGCTGCAAGTTCATTAAAGTCACTTTCGGATTGCATTGGAGATCTGCTGCTGCTGCCGTTGTTCGTCTCAGCAACAGGCTGACAAATGGTTTCCGCCTTAACTTCTAGTTCAGCTTTAGCCTCAACTTCAGGTATAGCCTTCGTCTCAGCTATAGGCTCTGCCTCCGGTGCATCTATATCCATAACTTCCTGCTCGGCAGTTGTTGCCTCATCGCCGCTGGAACTGCTCGAGGAAGAGCTGGATGTTGAAGAGCAGCTAGAGGAGGATGAGCTGCTAGAAGAAGATGAGGATGCAGAAGATGACGATGATAGACAAATCACTGTAGTCATAGGTTCTATTAATGACTCCTGTGGCTGTTGCTCTTGATCCTGACTGTTATGCAGCCAACGTTGTATTTCCAATTGCTTTGATTGCTTCTCTTGCTTCTCGATTAAAATTTCAGTAGGAGTTTCAACTCGTAGCTTTGCCTTGGGAGACAAATTTGTATTTTCCACATCGTCGAATCCCTTGAAGCTGCCCAATAACTCAACCGATTGAATTGTATGATTGGAATCGGCATTTTGTAACTCCAAAATTGTCTCCGACTGCTGCGATTGCTGTGTCTCCTCACGCAGAGCGAAGCCACTTTTGATGACAGTCTCCCGACCTGAAGTTCTTCTTATTGCTGGAGTCTGTTGCTCGTCCACTTCCAAAGGTTTCACTTCTTCCTTTAGCTGCTTCTCTTTCTTTAGCTCTGCTTCCTGCACTTCCTTTGGCGTCTCCTCTTTGAGTTTCTCTTCTTCAATTATTGCCTCTTCCTTAGGTTCAGCTTCTTTCTTTTCTTCCTGCTTTTCGTTTAACAGTTTCTCTTGCTTTGTTGCATATTGCTTGGCCGACTGTCGCTTGATAAGTGGCAGACGACGCTCCTTCCGCTGCGCCAGCTGATGTCGCAGACGTTGCACTCGCTGCTGACGTTGCTCAGACTGTGCGATTCTGCGGCGCAGCAGTTTCAGCATACGAAAATAGAAACGATGCTTGCTCTTGGGACTCTCAAACTCAAGGATCTTGAACATTTTAATGCGATTGCGACGACGACGCGCGATTAGCTTACGGCTAGCACGTGCCGAGGCTTTGGGCGAGAGGGGAGCAGGAGCAGGAGCAGGAGCATCAGTAGTATCGGAAGTGGGCAGGTTAAGGGGAGGTGCATCAGCTTGTGGTAGAGGAGTAGGAGAGGATAAAGTAGTTTCAGCAGTTACCAGATGCTCTTCCTGGCTCATTGCTTCATCTTGCTGCTGCTCGTGCTTTTCCGTGGTTCTCCGCTTGCGTTTATAAAACTTGAAACGTTTCGCATTCTCGGGCGATGAGTGCTCCTCCTCTCCATCACTTTCGCTGCCTCCGATCTTGTGTATAAAAGTCTCGTACTCTTTCTCAAATGTTGAACCATTGGAGTTTTCGGGACTCTGCTCGAAATCAACGCGTGATTCGGGCTGCGCCACAGTCTCAGTCAGTGGCTGTGCTACAGGCAACGAAGCTTGTGGCATGGGTTGCACAAGTTGAGATAATGCTGCTCCAGTTGCTTCCACTGGCAACGCCTTAACGACCGGCGGTTCGCGTAGTATTTCCGCTAGCGCCTCAGTAGCTTCGGACGGCGGCGGCAGAGGCTGCGACTGTTGTTGTTGCTGCGTCTGTTGTTGCTGCGACTGTTGTTGTTGCGACTGTTGTTGCTGCGTCTGTTGTTGCTGCGTCTGTTGTTGCTGCGTCTGTTGCTGCTGCTGCTGTTGTGTTTCGATATGCGATCTCTTGAGTCGTAGCTCATCCAATTCCTTTTCGACATCAAAACTGCCAAAGGAATCATCCAAATTCGTTGCCTTCTCATGATGATCAATGATAATATCCGGTAAATTTAGTTCACTGACCTGTGCATCCAGCACAACTGTTGCCACCGGACCAGCTGGTGGCATCGATTCATACATATAGTTGACATTGGGTTGCACCGCCGTTGGCGCAACCACAGCCAATGGTTGCTCATCCTCATCATCATTCCAGCTGGCAAGAAAGTCGCGTATGTTCGAGCTATGCGAACTAGTTCCAACATTAGTACCAGCTCCAGCTGACGATGTTTTATAGTTTGGCATTGCTGTGGGATGCAACTCATATTCAGCATAATTATCCACATGAGACTCCAGATTGTGGCTGACAGCTTGCGTCATATAGCAACTGTTGCTGTTGCCGTTGTTAATGCTATTGCTGTTGGCTAATGCAGTTGGCGGAATTGCACCAGACATCGGACGCTTCCTATAAGTATAATCCAAACTGTTGCCCGTCTGATAGTTGGCAGCACGTTGCAGCTGTGACTGCGGGGGCATTGCACCATACGGATCCAGACTGCCGAGATCACTATAGTAAGCATTGCTAACATTTGCCTCCATCCCCCCTACGCCTACTCCGCCGCTGGCCATGCCTAAACCCAGACTCAGCTGTGGTACATAACGTTGACTGACGACGCTGCTGTTATTGCTATTGCTATTATGTGGCGGAGGCGTAGCCAGCTGTGCCTCATAGTTGCCATAGAGATCTGTCGAATGATGATGTTTGAGCTTTGGCGTGCCAGCAATTGCAGCAGATGGATGTGGCACCGATGCTTGTCGTGTTGGATAGTAGCAACTCTGCTGTGGATAAGCCTGACTGCAGCAGCTTTGTCTAGCTGAATTGGCTACCGGCACCGGCAATGCATTCTCTGCGGGATTAGACGTTGACCATGGCATGCCACGTGCTGCATAGGGTTGCGACATGTGATTAGCCTGATAAGGATTACTGCCATATTTGTAGTACATCTCGTTGCCCGGGGCGCTAGACTGTGCTGTTGCTGCTGTCGCCCAATGGCAACTGCCATTCGCGGGTTTCCGATAACCGGAATCACTTAGCTCCGGCGGGCTATAAAGTGGTGCCGGCGCACCAAAGCTAAGGCCACCGTTGGGCGCATAGAGAGACATGGCATATTTGTCGTAGTAGCTTGGCGCTGCACCAATAGCAGCTGCACCTGCTCCCGCGCTAGCTGCTCCGCCTGCCACGCCCAATCCGCCGCTCATTACAGCGCCACCGGGCGCAGCAGCAGTTGCTGTGCCGCCATAGACACTTGGTGCCATGTTCTGGTAGCGGCTGCTCGGCTTAATGGCCGCATAGCTGGGCTCCAGTGGCGGCAACTGTTGCTGCTGGGCTAGATGTTGTTGCTGCAAATGTTGCTGTTGCAGATGTTGTTGTGGTAGATGTTGCTGCGTTAGATGCTGTTGGTGCGACGGATGTGACAAATGTTGCTGCGACATGTGTTGCTGTTGCATATGTTGCTGCTGTTGCTTTTGCACTGCTGCACTGCCATTGCCATGCATGGCCACGCCCATATTCATGCCAACGCCCATACTCATGCCCATGCCTACGCCCATGCTCATGCCAAGATTGTGATATTGCTGCTGTGTTGCCGGCGACTGTTGCTGCTGCTGTGGTGGCAACTTGTACGCTTTGTATGCTTCATACGGATTGCTGTTGCTCATGTACGGCATAGGCATGGTCATGGCTTGCGGGGGCTGTGCATAGAAGGGCGTGGCAGCAGCCTGAGGCTTGCTGCTGTTATTATTGTTACTGCTGCTGCTGCTGTTGGTGTTATTGCTGCTGCTGTTATTGCTGATGATGTTGCTGTTGCTGTTGCTACTGTTGATATTGTAATTGTTACTACAGCTGTTGCTGTTGTTGTTAGTGTTATTGCTGCTGGTGCTGCTGCTGCTGTAGCTGCTGATGCTGTTATATTTGACGCTGGGCAACTTCTCATAACGTGTAGCAATTGCTGGTGCATTATAATTGTAGGCACTGTAACCGTATGCATCAATCGACATGTTGCTGCCATAATTGTAATTTTGATGATAGAAATGCGACTGTTGCTGTTGTGTCTGTTGCTGCTGATGTTGCTGTATATGTTGCTGCTGATGTTGTGGCTGTTGCTGATGCTGGTGTTGCTGCTGCTGCTGGTGTTGTGCCTGCTGTTGATGAAGATGCTGCTGCTGCTGCTGCTGCAGTTGCTGTTGCTGCTGCTGTTGATGTCGCTGTTGTGCATCCAGACTAGTCAAGGCTTCACTATAGAACGGCGCGACCGTAGCAATTGTTGCCGATGGCGTCTCATAGTGTCCGCCGCCCAGTGGCGTTGTGGGCGTGGTCGTAGCACTACCGTAGCCACTGCTCGCGCTGCTGCTATTGCTGCTGGCACTGCTGCTGCCTGGGCCAGGGCCAGTGTTGCCGCCACCCACCGCAATGGCCATGGCGGCCGCGTCCATGTTGCCTGCTGCAAAGTAACAAGAAAAAGAAGAAGCAGAAAAAACGAAAGGAAAGTCAATTAAAGAGAGTGATAAACACCAAGACAAAGTCGTAAAGTACATAAAGAAAATAGACAGAGGGCAAAACAGCTTATAAGCATGAGAGCGAAAGAGATAGATAGAGAAATAGATGGTCTGAAAGAAGTCACTAGCTCTATGAGTAAGACACTTTGACACTGCGACACTTTGTTAAAGGGAAACTAAGTTAACGTTGACTTTGTAGGAAGAATAGGAAGAATCAGTTAAAGCTACGAGGAGTATAGTAAAGCTTTAAGCTTAAGGAACTTTTCACATAAGCTTCGAATGTTATAGTTTCAGTTGTAGCTATGAGTGTAATTATCTATCTCCTATCTATACATTTTTATTAGTGTTTATTCCTAGAGGCTAGCCTAGAAATCATCTTCATGTACAGCTGCTACTAATAAGTTCTAGCTTTTAATATTTCCAATTTCATATTAATCGAAAATATGCAGACAAATTCATGTCGAAATTGATTTTGTCATTAAGACCAACAAAATGTCAAAATATTTTCCCATTGCTTCTTTAAGCTTAGCCAACCCTCCGCCAGACAGTTTCATTTCCAGTAATTTCTTGAACTCTATTTAGCTTTATTATGCTTCCATTTTCAGTTCCTAGAAAAACCGAAATGCAGCGAAAACTTCTACATAAAAATAATTAAGGCTAACAATGTTTCACATTTCATGTTAATTGAAAGACTACTACTACTAGCAATTACTAAGGTAAAAAATCGAATTGATTTTGTCTTATAGGAAAAGCTGAAATATTTCCCCATTTGCCTTAGACAAACCTGCATAGTTCTATAATAATATTTTACATTTAATGTTAATCGCACAACTGCGGGCAATTATCAGGCAAACACAAACATAAGTTAGGGTTTCCTTTAAGTGAAAACCAAAATAAATATTCCCCATGGATTTCACCATAAATGCATTTCATATAAACCATCATAAAGCATAAAGAGTAACCCTTCGGTATGCTAAATTTAGCCAACAAGTATTTCGATTCTGACAACTAATTAAAGAACGTGATTGAAGTATAGTTAAAGTGCCTAAAAGTGGGAAACACCCAATTTATGAATAGTTCAAAAAACAAAAAAAAAAAAATGTCTCATTGCTGTACAATTTCCCACAATTTGAATGCAAAAGAACTTGCCACTAAATTGTGGCTAATGAGTGAAGAGTTGCTTCAAGAGGGGCATGACATATACACACACACACACACACATGTGTGTACATATGCGTGATAGTAAGAGATCTATATAAATTTATGTACTCTTCAAAAAAAAAACGAAAGTGCAAGAAGCAGCAACAGCAGCAGCAGAACAATGCTTTATGACATGTGGAATATGGTTTTTTTTCATTCTTTTTTCATTGTTTGCGACCCTCACAGTCTATGCCCCGCAGCTCTTCTCTTCTACAACCATAACACACATGCGCGCGTTGTCCGGTATATGCTACAGGAAAAAGCAATTATTCCGTGGCATTTAAATGAAAAATGGAAAACCCGCAACCCTCAAAACATTTCTGCTTGATGTTGTTGTTCTTGTTGTTATTCGTGCTGTTGGATTGCGCTATGTGTCTCTGTGTGTGTCTCTCTGTGTGTGTGTGTGTGTGTGTGGGCTTTAATGTTCATCAAAATGTCGCAGGTGCTCGGTCCTCATGGCCCAACACAAGTGTGTCAAAGGGAAAGTGCCTCCGCCACCGCCTCCGCGTCCGCGTCCAATGTCTCAACACTGCTGCTTGCAGCCCTTTTTGACCGCCCACAATTGAAACACGTCGTGCGCTTCAACTTTGTGCATTGCGATTGTACATTAAATATTAACGACGATTGGCTTTTTTCCCCACTTATAGACAACTCCCTCACATAGTTATTTACTACCCCGCCGCCGTTCGCACTTACTCTTTAAAGGACAATGGACGACAACACGTCTGCTATACACGTTTGGGCGTGACGCCGGACGACGCTCAATGTCAACGCCCAGCGGCAAGCAAGCAGCGCGCAGAAAAATTGAAAAAAAAAAAAAGAAAAACAAAAACAAAACAGAAGCCACAAAAGCAACAAAGTGGGACACACATATAACACACACACACACACACACACATATCGCACACACACACACACACAGATATTATACATTTATATACAGCACATGAACTGAAAAATAATTGTGTAGATAATTGCGCCTGGCTACTTGTATCCAATGTGGGTCTCCCTCTCTTCTGCTCCTCTATCTACTCAACACTCACACACACACATACTCAGCTCCTATACAGTGAGAGAAAATTTTAAAATGCAAACTGGAAAATCAGAAAGCAAAAGTTATTGGTGCTTTACCAATAATTATGCACAAAAATTGAATTTCAAGCCAATTACTTCTATGATAGCTATATGAAATAGTGTTCCGATGTCCACTAAACTTGACAGATATGTATTAATTCTTGTTTAGCCCAAATACTGTGAGTTTCAATAGATTAACTTAATTAACAAAAAAGTTTTTCATACAAAGACTTAATTTAGGCACGATCGTTCCTATGACAGCTATATGAAATAATGTTCCGATGTCAACCAAACTTGGCAGAAAGATATTTATCCTTGCTAAAACTAAATTGTATAAATTTTATTAGCTTGGCTGAATAAACGTAGAAGTTTTTCATACAATGACTCAATTTTTTACCAATCATTCCTATGACGGCTATATGATATAGTAGTGCAATTTTAACTAAACTTTAACTAAACAAATATGTATTAATCGATACTAAATATAAATCTAGTTAGTTTCAATAGCGTAGCACAATAACTAAAAAAGTTTTTCATACAAAGACTCAGTTTTCTACCGATCTTTGCTATGACAGCTATATGACATAGTCGTCCATTTTTGACAAAACTTGGTAGAAATATAATTCTCCTTATCAAACTTAAATCTAGTAAATTTCAACCGTTTAGCTTCATAAACAAAAAAGTTTTTCATATAAACATTCAGTTTTCAGCCGATCTTTCCTATGACAGCTATATGATATAGCTATGATATTTTGACAAAACTTGGTAAAAATATAATTCTCCTTATCAAACCTAAATCCAGTAAGTTTCAAACGTTTAGCTTTATAAACAAAAAAGTTCTTCATACAAAGACTCAGTTTTCTACCGATCTTTTCTATGGCAGCTATGTGTTATAGTGACTCGATCCCGTTGAGTTTCAACTGTGACAAATTTTATTGTGTTACGAAAAGACAAAACATATGAAATTCCCCGATTTATTTTCGATTTGTGAAACACAACACATAATAATTTTCGCTGAGTGTAATTACGATTAGCAGCATGGCACGATTGACTAGCAGTCACACAGTGCAGTGGTACTGTCCGCTGTCTGTTTGTCTGCAGTCTGCATACGTAATGAGCAGCGATGAGAAAAATAACCACAAAAAACATTTACAATAACAATAACAATAACAATAACAACAACATTGACAACAACAATAACAATGGCGACCACCTGTGACCAACAGACGCAGCAAGCAACGGTCAGCGAAAGCGCAAGTTGCAGTCGACGCTCTTTTTGCTGTCTTTGCCGTCGCAGTTGTTACCGTCGTTGACGTTAACGTTGTCGTTGCTGTTGGCGTCGTTGTTGACTTCGTTGTTGCCGCTGCCTTCGTTGCCGTTGTTGCCGCTTGTCGCACTTTAGCAGTAGCATTACTCATACGCCCCGCATGCCCCGTTAAACGGCGCGTTTGCCTTGTCGGATAAATACATGGCGGAATTGCGTAGAACAGAGAATTGAAACTATCGAACACGGAATTCATTATGTTAATTCACTTTCGTTTCGTTTCGTTTGGTTTTGTTTCGGCTACTCGACGCGACATATTCATAATAACATTGAATACAGACTGAAACACTGAATGTATGTTACGTGCGACTTGAAACTCAAAGTGACGAAATTGACAAGAAACTTTATATGAATGTAAATGAATGTGAATTTGAATGAATGATGGGACTCATCCAGGCATTGCAACCTGCGACTATTTAATCACTAATCACTTTAATCATCAAATGAACAAAATATATTTTCACAATATTTATGCATATATTGATGATATATCTGCGCGCTAGCTTTTAGTCTAATTGAGCGTAGCCAAAAAAAAAAAATAAAAAAAAAATATGTATATATACAATGAAGGTAAACTCATCGAACGAGATCAAGATCGTAATGGAAACAACAATTGAAATGAAAATAGAAATGAAAACAAACAAGAAAAAAGAAGCAGCCGCAGCAGCAGCAGCAGAGAATAAAAGTTATGTTCTATGTATTATGAGAAACTGCTGCTCTGAGCGCATGTTATGCAAAGTTCTCAATTTCATATGCAGCTAACTCATAAAGATCTAGCATAATAATAATATCTCAACCATTTTAGGTTACAACATGCATAATTTTACATACACGAACTGTGCAATAAGCATAATATGAATTTTCAATGCATTAAACTTTGACTTTTAAAATTGTGATTTTATAAATTATTTTTAATACTCTACAGACAAACACAACACATGAATAAATACACTTAAAGAAAAATATATGTCACATATGTCATTGCAGCAGCATAGTACATTTAAAAGTTAGTGTATATTATATAGATATATACATGAAAAAAATCTATACATATTTAGTGTATGGAAATTCGCCAAAACGAAGCAGAGCAAAGAAAAAAAAAAAAACAAAAAACGTAGAAAACGAAACTGAAAATGAAATTGAAAACGAAAATGAAAATAAATTTCGAAGACGTTTTCGCTTTTCGGTTGTCAAATTTCCATTAAGCAAGACTTTATATGTATATATATATCTTTTTCTATATATATATATATCCGATGTTTTTTTTGCAAGCAAAAAAAAAAAATAATAAGAATTGAGACGTAAAGCAGAGACCAGATGTTGCGCATACGAAAACGTTGACTTTGACTTAAGATTTTGCTCTTGCATTATGTTGCCATATGTTGCAAACGAAAAACGCGCGCAATACACACACACACACACATACACATACACTGTTTGATATAGTAGCCTGTATGCTGTGCTGCTGCTTAGTGTAGTCTAGTTACAGGCTGAACGTGTCTTAACATTTTTTCGTTTTCTTCTTTTTTTTTTATTTAAATAAAACTTGAAATTATTTTAATTTTTTTTCGTCAATTTGAAATTCTTGAATGAACTTTTTACTTTTTTTTTTATTTTATTATAACGTGCGGTTTGTGCACTTGGAACTTTTTCATCTGTTGCCGACGCAACGGAATGCGAATGTGAATGTGAATTGCGGTCGTCGCAGGCGTCGACGCAGATGCTGGCAGCGCGCTAAACGTTGCTGGCGTCGACAGCGAAAAGCGATTTACAAACAGAGCGTAAAGTCCTGTTTAAAGGGTGGCAAAATAGGACAATGGCAGTGCGAATGAGATAGCATTAACAACAGAGTGAAAGAGAGAGAGAACACACACACACACAAAGAGAGTGAGTTAAAGCTTTGTGTATGTGTGTGTGTGTGAGTATTGTTGTTGTGCTTGGGAAAACAAGTGGTTGCCGTGGTGAGAAAACAAGTCAAGCGCCGGCTGACGACAGAGAGGTGAAGAGTGAAAGAGAGAGAGAACGACAGGCAAAAAACAGAATGAAACAGGCTAAGGCATGTGATGGACTGTTGGTGTGTAGGGGGGGGGGGGGGGGGAAGGGGGAGGTAAGTATTGGCTCTTGGTCTCGCACATTTGACAGCTGCAGCGTTTCAGGCGGAAATGAAGGTGTACACACACATGCATACATTGAGTAGAAGTAGAAGTAGAAGTTGCCTGTGCTGACACACTGCTGCAGCTGTGTGGTAGATGCTTCATAAGTAAACATGACAGCTGCCTGCCTGCCCGCCTGCCTGCCTGCCCCCTTTATGTATTTCCTACCTGCTACTCCCCATGACTTTACTCTATAAACGTGCATGCTCCCATTAACGAGCGGCGACGTTTAGTTTTTTACTAACGGTTCGATGGCGAAGCGTGACAAAAATTGCAGGAAAAACAGCAAGAAAAACAAACAAACAGAAAAACAGCAAGAAAAAAGAAAAAGTAGAAAAAAAAAAGCAAAATAAACAAAATTGACGAAAAATGTGGAAAAGAAATTTGCCTCGTTACAGGTGAAAAATAGGACTAAAAAACATAAAACAAAAAAAAAACAACAACTGACGAAACAAAGCGAATTAAATGAAATGAAATTGAATTGAATGCAGCAACTATAACATCAGCAACTATAACAGCAACAACAACAAGCGTAACAACAACTGCGACAACGACAACGACAACAAAAATAATTTGCGGTTCCGTTGCGAAAAAAGGGAATCGACATAAACAAAAAACTAAAATAGGCAGCAAAACAATAACAACAACAGGCAGCCAGCCAGCAGCAATAATAATAACAGCAACAACAACAACAACAATAACAACAACAACGACAACAGCAACAATCATAAAAGCAGCGCGCAATCAAATGATAATAAAAAAAAAAGCCGCGATTACACTGACAGCGCGCACATATATTCACCACACACACACACACAGAGAAATATATACAGACAAGCACATGCATAACTCATAGCGCACCATATACACACATAGACACACAGTCACACACACATACACATACAGAGAGAGACATTTCCATACAGTTGTTGATTATGCATGCGTGAGTGACTCTCGCGTCGCCCAAAGGTGAAACGAGAATTGGAAGAACGAAAAATAGTAGCAGCAGCAGCAGCAGCAACAACAACAACAACAACAACAAAAATAAATATATAGCAGCAAAACAGCGATGTCAGCGTTGACGTTGACTTCGACGACGACGTTGTTGTCGTTGTTGATGTCGCCTGAAGCCGCAAAAGAAGCAATAGCAATTCAAATGCAAAACAACAGCAACAACAACAGTAACAACAACAACAACATAAACAACAAAATATATATGTATAAAAAGAAAAAATCGAACATCGTATATAGAAAAAAAAAATACAAAAATATATAAAGAAACAGCAAAAAAGAAGAGAAGACCAAAAGCAAAAGACAATTGGAAACTTTGTCAGTGTGTGACCTCGCCGTCGCCCGACCGACCAACCAACCGACCGACCGTTCGTTCGCTAGTCACCGCCGCCCCTCCTTCTCTTCCGCCCACAATACACAACTGTGCCAAGCCACTGTAAATATTGATTGAAAATCGATAGGTTTGTCCTCTCTGTACGTCCGTCTGTCTGTCCGTTCGTTCATCAGCTTTGTCTGTCTGCTTGTCAGGCTGTCAGTCGGATTTGTCTTATGTCTCTGCCGCAGTCGCTGTCGCTGCTTTGTCAATTTGTCTTGTCTGTTTTGTAGCGTGCATTGAAGCCCTATGCGCAGTGTGTGTTCCAGTCCAATTGGAATTTAAGTTCCAATCAGTCAGCCAGTCTGTCCATCAGTCCAACCGGCAGGCACACTTACATATGTAAATTAATGTCATAGTCAGCTGTATATACACGTGTTATACATATGTACACATACACACACACACACACACACACACACGTATACATAGACACACACATACAAGCATACAGACATATGCGTGTTGCTTGCGTTGACAAAGCTTGGCTTGATAATTTCAACACGTACGCTACCCCTACCCCTGCTCCCAAGCACATACACAGATGCACACATACAATTGCATAGCTATATATATATATATGTACATATATATAGTGCATACATATATATAGAGCAAAACAGACGGGGAAAAAAAAATGTCAACACACTTTTTGCTGTTGCTGCTGCTTCTGCTTCTGCTACTGTTGCTATTATTATTGTTGTTGTTGTTTTCATTGTTCTTGTTGTTTTGCTGTGTGTGTGTGAGATTTTTTTTTTTTTTTGGGCTGTCGCTATTGGGGCGCAAAAAAAAATGCCAAAAGAACAGAATAAGTAGAGCAACCCAAGATTGCGTTGACTGCGACGTAAGCAGCATAAGCCACTGGCAAACAGACAGTGTAAAAGAGACAGAGAGAGAGAGGAGCAGAGAGAGAGGAGCAGAGAGAGGAGCAGAGAGCAACGGGCAAATGTGTAAGTCAGTAAGTGAATGTTTAAGAAAGATGTAGAGGAAGGAGAAGTGTAAAGGGGTTAGGCATGAAGCCTGTGATGGCAACAGCGACGTCGACAGCAACGACAGCGGCGTATGCACTGAAGCAGCAAAATAAACCACGTACACACACACACACACATATATATATATATATATACACATACATACAAAATACAAGCAGCAGTGAAAAGCTCTCGGCATTCATAAAGCATACATATACACAACGTAACATTACATGCAAACACACACACATACATAGAGAGAGAGAGAGAGATACAAATACATTTACATTTACATTATATACGAACCTCAACAGTTTTTCGACATTTTGTTGCTATTTTCGCTGTCGCAGTCGATGTCGCTGTCGATGCCGCTGTCTCTGCTGCTGTCGCTGTTTCTGCTGCTGTCGCTGATTCTGCTGCTGCCGCTGCTCACTTAAACGTTCTGCTTGTGTTGTTATTATTATTATTGTTGTTGTTGTGTTGTGTGTGTTTGTTTTGTATCTGCTGTTTCGCTTGATTTTATACTTGCTATTGTTGCTCTTGTTGTTTTTACTGTTCTAGTTGCCGTTGTTGTTGTGATATATGCACTGTTATTTGTGATATAATTTGATAAAATTCTTGTTATGGTTTTTTGGGCCTCTTTTATTTATTGCATTCAATTATCATTTTGTTTTTTTTTTGTACACGCACACGCACTCAAACGTTAACGTTTACGCTTCTGTCGGCGTCCGCGGTAGCGTCGACGTTGTCGTTATTGCTGCTTGCGCTGTCGTTGCTTCTGCCTATCCAAGGTAATGTCGCTGATAATAAATGCTTTGCACTCTAACTTTTTGTTTTTTTTTTTTTGTACTTTATTTTTTACGTTTTGTTTTTTTTTATGTTTCTCTTTTGAAAACAGAGACGTTTATGAAACAATTTTTTTTCGTAATTTTCTGACTTTAGCTTTTTGCTTTTAACACGAATTTAAGTTAGACACAAAACTCACATACACATTGACACACATATATATGTATATGTATGCACTATACATACACGTACACAAAACGCGACTTTAAATGCAGCCGGCATTGACAGCGTTTCCAATTATTATTATCGTTGTTCTCGTTGTTGTTGTTATTGTTGTTGTTCTTTTTATTGTTATTGGTATTGCTGCTGCTGCTACTACTACTGCTGCTGCTGCTGCTGCTGCTGCTACTTGAGAATAGATGAGGGTGACACGGTTAGGGGTATGGGGCAATACGCTGCTGTACAGGTGGCAGAGCAGCGTGGCGAATCGAAATAGCGGCGCGTAAATTGTACAGAACCAAATATAAAACCGAACCGAACTACACACAGTACACACAACAATATACACAATACAATACGAAAAACGTAGACGGCGTAGTTATAATTGTAGTTGTAGACGTAGACGTAAACGACATAGACGTAGTAAATATAAAAAAGTTAATAACAACGCAAAGAAAATAAATACACAAAACACACACGTCAAGCGCCAAGCGAACGGACGTGCGCTCTATCTGAAAGTCGAGATACGAATGTGAGCGCAACGGTAAAATCGGTACAAAAAAAATACAAAATACGAAATACGTTGAGCTCTGAGTAGGGAAGCACGCGCCAAAACGAAAGCTAGTAAAAGTTCGGAACGAACGAACATGAGCGTACTGTCTCTCTCTCTCTCTCTCTATCTCTCTGTATGTCTGTATGTATGTATGTATGCAAAGAGCGAGAACTCTTCATACAGGTGGTTTTTAGTTAAAGCTGGCACAGTGGCAACGACCAGCAGCAGTCACAGCAGCAGCAGCAGTAGCTACGGGGAGCAATGATAAGTGTTAATTGAATAGCACATTCTGGATTTACGTTCTGTATTTACAGTTAATACAACAACAGAAAACTCTGCGCCGGTTATTTTAATTAGCATTCTTTGTTTATTTTTCATGTCAACAATTTCGCGCCACACTTAATATATGTTTACAACACTAATTTTTTTCGCAGAGTTGCCGTATATTTAATTTATAAAATGATCATAGGTACAAGTATTGCCAGATATCTCCAAGAAAAAAAATGAATTATAACCATTAAAGGAATATTTTAATTTTTTATATTTTATTTATTTATTTTCAGGCTTATTAATAAATTTATTAACTTTGCATTACAACAAAGCGTAAATAAATATACCGCGCATTATTTCAAAGCAAACTGCCTTGCCAGATCGTTAGAAAAAGTTAACACTGGCGAACTGCAAGAAAAATCGCAAAATTGCTACAAAGTAACGCAAAATACCGATAACTTATCGATTAATTGCAAGCACAAGCAAAGAATAAAAAGACGCGACTGAAATTTTTGCTTCAATATTTAAAGTGATAAATTCATAAAAATATCCAAAATGACAGAGGAGTGGCAGACTCAAACTTTTCGCCAGAATGTTATTTCCAAGATGTGAGTATGAAAAATATGAAAAAATATAACGATATTTAAACTTTAGTGAATTTTCTTTGTCTCTGCCTGTGTGTGTTGCAGCCACGATATGTTGCCACAAAGTGGCCACGAACCAAATAAAAATGCAAGTGTTATGGAAAATCATATATTTCGCAAGTCCCGAACGAAAGATGAGTATTTGGGGCTCGTGGCAAAACTCTATATGCATTACAAAGATATGTCACAGCGCAAATCCCAACAGCAGCAACAACAACAACAGCAGCAGCAGCAACAGTTGCAACAACAACAACCGCCACCGCCCAATGCTGAAATGGGACAACAGAATCTCATGCAAGATCCCTTGAATGCGCTACAGAATTTGGCCAGCCAAGGGAATCGCAATCCTCAGCTGATGCCCATGGGCGGAGCACCTGGCGGAGTTCCTAATCAAATGGGTGCTGGTGGCCCGGTTGGACCTGGCACCGCATCTAATTTGCTGCAAACTCTAAATCAACAGCGTCCCGGGCAACAGCAGCAGCAGATGCAACCGATGCCCAATATACGTGGCCAAATCCCAATGCAAGTGCAAGTGCAACAAATGGGCGGCGGCGGAGGTGGTGTAGGTGTGGGAGTGGGAGTTGGTGTAGGCGGTGGCGGTAATGGACCATTAAATGGTCCCATGGGTCCAGTGCCGGGTGCTGGGCAGGTGCCCAATCAAATGGTTGGTCCCGGTCCGAATAGTGGACCAGCTGTCGGAGGAGTCGGTGGTGCAGCCGGTGGTATGCCCAATCAAATGACACCAATGGTGGTAAGTACAACAGCTACACAAGTCTTAATATATTCTAATGCTTCTCCTGATAATCTTGTCATAGTTGGGAATGAATCCTATGCTGCGTCTTAATCAAGGCATGCAGGGCATGCCACAGCAACATAATGTGGTCGGAGGCGCTGGTGTGGCGCCACAGCAAACTGGACCCGGAGGTTTGCCCGTGCCCAATGCCGTGCAACAAGGTGGCGCCATGAATCCCATGGGTGGCATGAATGTCAATATGCCACCAAATATGCAACAAAAGCCAAATATGGCTATGGGGCAGGCGGGGCAAATGTTCCCAGGCAATCAGCAAGGTGTCGTTGGCGGTGTTCGTGGCGTTGTTGGTGGTGTTGTTGGTGGCGTAGTTGGTGGTGTTGTTGGTGGGCCACAGCAACAGCAGCAGCAACAAGCGCCCTTCATGCGCTCCAGTCCATCGCCAGCCGATGCACAACAGCTACAACAACAGCAACAGTTGCAGCAGCAATTGCAACAGCAGCAGCAGCAGCAGCAACAACAGCAGCAGCAACAACAACATCAGCAGCAACAACAGCAACAACAACAGCAGCAAATGGTTGGAAATCAGACGCCAACACAACAACCGCCAACACCACAAATGCCAACGCCACAAATGATACCAAGTCCAGCGCTGGTGCCACAGTCAAGTCCACAGATGATGATGCAAAATCAGCAGCGTAACATACGGCAACAATCGCCGAGTGCATCGATTAATACGCCTGGCCAGGTGACCGGCAACAGTCCCTTTAATTCACAGGAGGAGGCACTGTATCGTGAAAAATACAAACAGCTGACAAAATATATTGAGCCACTGAAACGTATGCTGGGCAAGATTAGCAATGATGGCACCAGTAAGTCATCAAAAATTTGTTCATTCTTTCTCTTAGTTAATCTCTCTCTCTCTCTCTCTGTAGATGTTGAGAAAATGACCAAGATGAGCAAATTACTGGAGATACTCTGTAATCCTGCACAACGCGTGCAGCTCGACACATTGTTGAAATGTGAAAAGGCGCTGGAGAAAATGGATTTGTTCAGCTATTCGGGTCAACAATTTGGTGTAAGAAATTCTCTAGCTCCACACTTTCTGTAAGATTTGCTCTAATCTTTATTACTCTACCAAATCCTTAATAGAAATCATCGAATCCTTTGCTTGAGGTTATCAATACAACATTACAAAGTCCATTGGCAAATCATACGCTGCATCGCACCTTTCGTCCCAGCTTAGAGCTACTCTTTGGCACCGATATCTGTGCACCAGTGCCAGCAAAAAAGCCACGCATTGAACCCAAAACTACAACACCCTTCGAGCAGGAGGTGCCCTATGTCTTACAAGGTGAAATTGCGCGTCTCGATAGCAAGTTCAAGGTTAAACTTGATACAACGGCACAGAATAATAATAAGACAATACGTTTAATCTGTTGCCTGGATGACAAACGTTTGCCCAGTGTGCCGCCCGTATGTGTCAGTGTGCCCGAGGAGTATCCATGGCAATCACCCGACTGTTCACTAACCGAGCAAGAATACTCAACGACGCCATTTTTACAGACTGTGCAGCAGGCGTTGATTGCACGCAAATCAAAGTTGCCAAAGAATTTTTCATTATCACATCTGCTGGACACTTGGGAAATGGCAGTGCGTCAGGCATGTTCGCCGCAATCAAAGCCTCGAGCTGTCTGTGAGCTGAGCACGCTGCTAGGCGTTTAGTTGTTGCTTGAAATTATGATTGCTTAGAACTGCAGCTGTGTCTGTATAAGGAATAATCTGTAGTCAATAATCTATAAAGCGGCGATGACTAAACTCTTCTACTATATAGATATTCTCTCAGCCTTTTCGCGTCTTTGTTTATTGCTCGACGCTTTTTTTTTATTTAATTTCAACATAATGTGCAAAAACTTTTCTTTAATCTTAGTCAATGCGATTCTACGCCTTACTCTATGAACGTTTTTTATTAGTCTTAAGCCTCAAGAATATAATATTTCATACATAGCAATATATAATATTCATTTAATTTTTAAGTTTACATAAATAATTTCTAAAAAATTTTACAATAATTTTTTCATAGCTGCTGAAAATATTGTGCATAAAAAAAAAAGAAAAAATTGTATATTAAAAATGTTAAGCTGTAAATAAGCATTTTCATTGCTCTAAACAAAAATTATGTGTACTTTAATTTATGTTTGTCCTTAAATTGTGAATTGTCTTTAGTTTAAGCTCAAAAAAAATTTTATATTAATTTTTTTTTTGTATCAACAAGCAAAAATCAATAGCAAAATATTTAAATTAATTTTTTTTTTTTGCAATTTGAAAAAATTCTTGATCTGCAACAAAAAAAAATATTAAAAAATTTTTTATGCCCGCCCGAATATTAAAGAAAACAACTTTTGTTTTTTTTTTTTTAAATAATATAATGGAAAATTTTAATTTTCACACTTAGTTTTGTTTTTTTTTTCATTTTTTTCTTTTGAGATTTGGACTTGATTTTTTTTTTCTTAATATTTTTTGTTCGTCCTTTTTTTTTGTTTTCTTACACAATTAGCAATAAATACAATTTTGTGTGTTAGAGGAAAGTTTTTGTTTACAGTGTTGTGTAACATTAGAAAATTGAGTTGAGAAATTAAAACAAAAAATAACAAAACAAAACTTAAATATCACAGATTTTTTGGTATATATATATATACAATATATAGATAGATTTTAGAGTTAAGAATTAAGAATTAGAATTACAGTTATATTTATATTTATAGTAACAGTTATAGTTATAGTTCTATATATATATATATATATAGTCTATAGCAGATTTCTAGCAAGATTTTGAAATTATTGAATATGATTTTGATATATGCTGCGAGAAGTAATGAAATTAAAAAAAAATTAAACGTTTTATAGATTTAAATGACAAGAACTAGACACTTGAACTTAATTTAAGACTTAAGCAACTAAAGTAACAGCTACTCTCCCCCACCCCCCTTTGCCTGCTGCTGCTGCTGTTCCCCTTTCCCTTTTGCCTGCTGCTCTTTTGTGACTGTTAGCTTCGGGCTGCTATTGATACTGTTGTTCATGAAGATTTCTTGCCTCAAAAGCTGCCCACAAAATTTGTCTGCAGACGCAGCAAATCTTGCGCACTGTAAAACTGCAGACTGCTGGATGAGCAGGAATTACTGTTGCTGCCGCTGCTACTGTGGCTGCTGTTGCTGCTGTTACTATTGCTGCAGATCATAGATGTGGAGGCGGAGGAGCTTGAGGACTGTGAACTTTGTCTTTGTACTGAACTTGCAGCAGCAGCTGCTGGTGCAATGGCACGCAGCAATGTGGCAGCTTCACAGGCAGCAGTTGAGGCAGCAGTGGCTGCTATTGTTGCCACATTACGATTAACACCATTTGCCTTATCCTTGTTATGACGCTTCACATGCTTCGACAGATGATCGCTGCGCATGAATTTCTTTTGGCAGACGCCGCATTGGAATTTCTTTTCGCCGGTATGCGTACGCTTGTGGCGCGACAGTTCGTCGGAGCGTGAGAAACGCTTATCGCAATTGTCCCACTTGCAGATGAAGGGTCGCTCGCCGGTATGCACGCGCTGATGGGCCTTGAGGTGGCTGCTCTTGAAGTAGTTTTTGCCACAGTCGGGGAAGCTGCATTCATAGATTCGACTGCGTGTGGCAGCTGCCTGTGCAGCGCTTAATTTTTGTTTGTTGGGTGAGGCAAGTGTTGTGGTTGCTGCTGTTGGTGTTGCTGTTGCTGCTGTTACTGTTGGCACTTGCAACTGCAATGGCAACGTTAATGGCAGCTGCGACTGTGGCTGTGGCTGCGGTTGGGGTTGGGGTTCAGCTTGTGCGGCAACTGTGCTCAGCAGCAACAATTGTGGTGGCATGTAGCAACTGCTTTCTGCCGCTGCTGTTACAGCTGGCTGTGGCAACGACTCTGTGGCAGCAACTGGTGGCAAGGCAACTTCGGCGGCACGTTTACGATTCATTTTATATTTGAGATTACGCCAGACATTCTCCTCCGGATAATCATCGGCTATGGGCGTGTTGAAGTTACCAACTGTGGCGCTAGCTGTGCAGTTGGTGCTGGAACTGGAATTCTCAGAGTTGGAGCTGATGCTGGTACTGGAACTATCTGTGGCTGTGGTTGTGGCGGAGCTGGAGTTGACTGTGGAGTTGGAGCTGTTGAAGTTGTTGCAGCTGTTGGAGTTGTTGTTGCTACAGCAGACTGTGCCAAGACTATTGACACGCATAATGACGCTAACGCGTTGCGACAGTGCATCAGAATCTTGCTCCTGCTGCTGCTGTTGCAGTTGCTCCTTGTTATTATTATTCTCAGCTGGAAGCGCAAGACGCGCTTTTTTGCTTGGTGGCATCATTTCTGTTGCATCATCCTCAGTATCTGAGGGATTTGGCGTTATGATGCCATTGCCATTTTTGTGATGCTTTTGATTTGCAACCAATTTCAATTTGGCCTTAAGCAGATTCTCATTGACCTGTTGCTTGTCCTTGGCCGCCTGGAAGAAGCAAAAGAAAGCAAAAATAAAAATTAATTCAAGTTCAATAAACTTTTTTTTTAGTATTTTTTTTATTTTGACTGCAGTTCGTCAGCCTTTTCATTTTTTTTTTTTTTTAGTCAGCGATTTTGACCCACAATAAACTTTTTTGCGCGGGCGACGTCAAGGCCGTTCACATTTAACCTTATACTGTAAGATGACGCCCCCCTCTTACACAGTTCAATGCACGTCGCGACGCATTTTTTCTTTTTTTTTTCTGACATTTTTTGGACATTTTTAATTTTATTTATGCCAGTTGCTTGAACTGCTCAAAGCTGTTTGAACTTTTCTTCAATTTTAGTGCAGCCTAAAAGCAGGCAATGGAAAGTGTTAGAAAAGCGACTGCGACAGCGACGTCAGCAGAGATATATGAGTTTTATGGGCTCGGCACGTGTGCGTGAGTATTAGTGTGATTATGGATTGTATGCGATTGTTTGATTGTTTGTTTGTGCGTCAGATAAGCGCAGAAAATGTGACATATTTTATTATGAGACTTGGGGCTTGGCTCTGTTTGTTTTTGTGCCGCCAGTTGCCGTTGTCGTTTTTTTTGTTTTTTTTTTTTCTAATTGGCAACTCACCTTCACTATCGCACACATACAAACACACATGCATATATATATATATGCTAAGAGCTCTCAAACAAACGTTCGCCTGCCTGACTACGTCAACATTGGCGCAAAAGAGCGCAAGACACGCATTTCGTCGTCTCTTTTTTGCGTTACTCTCTCACGCTCGCTGTCAATGTTGGTGCGCTCTCTTTCAGCAGCAAATGCTCTAGGCGCAAAAACAACAAATACTAAATACAATAATAATAACAACAACAACAACACTTTTCTGTGTGCGGAGTCCAATGTTCGCCCAGTACGACGTATGCCTGTGTGTCAGTATGTGTGTGTGTATCACTCGCTGTGCATGCGGTGTTCACGTGAAAGCGTGCTGACTGCGTGATCAAATAGCCTTAGGCAAGTGCGACAGAGATGCATGACTTTTGTTTTTAGAAACGCGGCAAGTGCAAGCGAGAGAGCGGCGTCAGCTACACTACTTAATGGCTTGCCTTGCGGGTTTTCTTCTTCGTATTTTTTTTTTTGCTGTCTTTCTTGTTGCGTGATTTGTCAAAAAAAAGGCGAAGCGAAGGCGTCGTCGTCGTCTTCACTGTCTGGGGGCACGAAAAATGCGGGAATTTACGGCCTCTAGACTGCAGCAGGGCTGCATTTTTTCTTCTTTTTTATTTTATTTTATTTTTTTTTTTTTTTGCATTTAATTTTAATTAGTTTGCACAGCGACAATACACACACATACACACATATATATATATACACTTGCATGCTAAATGAATGCATTGCATTTTTGTAGGTCAATCTCTTTATTTTGAGTTTACTCTGAATATTCTCTGAGTCATTTTTTTGGACTTACATTTTCAATTTTATTATCTCGCAGCGGGGGCGTTGCAGGCGGCGATGGTAGCAATAATGTATCCATATCCATTGTGAAACTTTTTTTTGTTTTTGTGTTTGGATTTTTTTTGTATTTCACTTCTTTTCTTTTTGCACTTTGCACCTGCTCACAGATTGCAGGAGCTTTGGAAATTGTCTTTGTGTTTATTTCTTTCTTTTTTTATATATATGTATATATTTCTGTTTATATCTCTTTGCGGGCCTTATCACTGTGTTTTTTTTTTGTTGGTTAAGTCTTTTATTAACTCTTTTGATTTACACACAAGTTTCTTTTCTAGACTTTTTTAATTCTTTTGTATTTTTCTTCTTTATTCTTCACTGGATGCGGCGCAACTTTTGCAGAGAGCGCGAGAGTAAACGAACCGAAGCGTTCAGAATTCAACAGACGAATGAAACAACATTCAGACAGCGAGCTTCCAACAGACCATCGCAGTCGCAGTCACAGTCGCAGCGCAGTTCACACACACACACACACAAACATACACATAAATGGACTGACTAAAGTGTGAGAGTGAAGCGCATGCTGCCGACGTAATCAGTTGTAAGTGGGCAGCGACGACTATGGAAGCAGAGGCGGGCAAAGGAAAAATCGTCATCGTCAACGACGTTGACTTCGGCTTCGGCTTCGACTTCGACTGAGACTGAGAAGCAACCAGTGCAATGAAACTGAGGAATGACAGAGGACACGATTTGGCGTCAGGCGCTGACAACGTGGGTAGCGGTAGCATTTCACCCACGCAATTGCCTGACATTCAGTTTAGACGTGGGGCCTTTTCGGCGGCAAAAGGTCAGGTCTGAGCCCACGCAGAGCGTCAACTACACAAGAACCTTAAAGTACACTCACACAACACACACACACACACAAGCATACAAACAGACATTGAGCACGTAACGAACGCATGGACGTCATCAGCTGTTTACCTCACTGTGTGGTGGTGGCAGAGAACGTTGTTTGTGGGGGTGGGGGTATGGTGCGGGGAAAAACACAAAATTCCATTGGGGCTATCTATCTATTCATAGCTGGCTGTTCATGCACATGGAGCGTGCTCAGCCAAAGGCAACAACAGAAACACAGACACACACACATACATATGTAAGTATAGATGAGTAAGAGAGAAATAGATAGAGAGAAAGAGAAAGAGAGAGAGGTACACACAGACACACCCCGAAGCCATGGACTGAGTCTGAGGCTTGGCTGAAGCTGTAGCTAAAGCTGACGCATTTGTTGCTACGGAAGTTCGTGATTAAGCGAAAAAAAAAATAAAAAATAAAATAAATAAAATAAAACAGGCTCGTACTCTGTGACTCTGTCTCTGTCTCTGGCCAGACACTTGAAACGGCATTCAAATATATCGGCCTTAGCTGCATATATTTGCATATACATTAGCTAGATCGTCTGCTAAACATACTCAAACAAAAGTCCAGACGCATACGAATTTTTTTTTATTAATGGGCGAAACTCGCTCAACAGTTGAAAACAGACTCAACTCTGTAAAAGAGCAAATCGTAGCGTTGCCAGCTGCAAAACAGATCTTGTCAAAGTAAGAGTTAAGTAGGGTAACATGACTGGCACTTGACATGATAAATGTATGGCCATGCTTAGTATTTAGTATTTGCAATTACTCAAATTTAGTCGATACAATTTTGTGTTGGCAATGCCACCAAGCCCGTAACAGTTTCTCAAGTTAAAAAGGGGCTCGTGCCGCCACTCACAGCAGCAAGACAGAGAGAGAGCGCACCAAAGCGAGAGAGCGCCCCCTATCAAACAGCTGTGACTATTACAATGTATTGGCGCTCTTGCGCAACAACAACAGCAGTGGAAAGAGCGAAACTGAAACTAGCACGCCATACAAAAAATAAACACGCGCAACTTGTGTGAGAGCGAGTGTGTATGTGCCTGTGTGTGTGTTGTGTATGGTTTGCATGTGTTTGTGTGTCTGTGAATTATCATACTGAATGTATCACGCGTTGACCTCATGATGTTCACGTGAACATTTGTTGATACTCGCCCAGCAAGCAAGCAGCAGCAAAGCAAGCGTTGAAGTTGTTCGACGGGTGCGACAGAGACGAGGAAACGAGACAACAGTAGCAGTAGCAGGCGGCGTGCCTGTTTCTCTATTTATGCATGGCTGTTGTATATTTATGTATGTATGTATGAATGAGTGTATGTGTGTGTGTGTGTGAATGTTTGTGGATTGTGGGTGTACTTGTGTGAATGTGCGTGAATATTGCTGCGTGTTTTGTTTGTTATTGGAAACGGAATTGAAAATCGTGTATGAAATTTGTGCGGAACTCAAGTGCAGTACGTACAGTAAATAGTATATTTATTTATTTTATATATGTAGATACATACATACGTAATGTATGCATGTGTGTACATAGATAAGTGTGTGAGATAGATAGTGTTAAATGGGCGTGGATGTGGGCCGACGTTTCTTTGAATTGCAAGCGAAATTCATGTTGACTTTTTGCATGCATAGCGCGCAACGCAATTCCTCATCCCACCATGAGGTGCGCCTCAACTAAATACAGACAATCAGACATTCTCATACGTACATATGTACATACATGTATGATATGTGTGTGTGTGTGTCTGTGTACTTATACTTTCTGTTATTGTGTATGTATGCACATTCATATATTTATTGCCTTGAGCGCTGGGTACGCTTCAAATTTAATCAGCATTACGAGGGGGGGCATCTAAAATTAGCGCAAATTCCGGTTCCAGGCGTTCGTTCGGTTCAAGTTCACAGCGGGACTTTTGTACGCTTTTCGCCTTGACACGCATTTAGAGGCCACCTACGCAACGCAGCAGATCAACAGAGCAGCAAACTACTGAAACTTCACAGCCCACAGCTTACAGTCTCGAACCCACCACCCACCATATGCCCACGCACCTTCACAAGTGCACGTAGGCCGCTAACCATGCGTAGGGTTGCCAGACATTTAGAACTTCGAGAGAATGAGAGTGAAAGAGAGAGAGAGAGAGAAGTCACACATTGACGTAACATTAACATTGCTTATGGTTATGTCGTCGCAGGCTTTCGACTGAGCCTGACGCTGCGTGTGACGTCACACACAACATTTCTCCTGTTGCTCTATGTAAAGGTCAACAGAGCAGCAACAGAAACAGAAACAGCAGAAGCAGCAGCAGCCAATGACGTCGCCGGGTCTGAGTTCACGGTCGTTACCAAATTGTTTATTAATGTGCGCTTTGCGCTCCATTCGCCGCTCGCTTGAGTTGCTTTTAGCTTGCAGGCTTAGTACGTCAAAATGTTGATTTTTTTTTTTCTTTCGCTCAATTCAATTTTTGTTAGTTGTTTCTTCTTTGGCGTTTTGCGGACGTCAATCACAGGTGATATATCTATATATGTATGTACACATGTGTGTGACGTCAGCATTGAATGGCAAGAGATTTCATATGATTTGTATTTTTGTTTGCTTTGCTTTGCATTGTTATTTTATATTATGTTATGTTTTGTGTTTGTTGGTCTATTATTTGACTCGGCAACACAATTAAAAATCAACGAAAACTTTTCCTACATTTTTCTCAAGTCATTCACATTTCGCTTTTCAATTTTCAATTTTTTTTTTCCTCATTTTTTCTTTTCCCATGTTTTTAATGTGCAAATTTTGCTATTTTTCTTGGCATGTGAAAAGGAAGGCGAAAACGTATGATGAGCATTGGGTAAAACCCCCGAACTGGTCTTTGCCTTGCAGCTATAACACGCGCCACACACACATATACACACACACACACATACACACATACATACACACTCACAAAAAATAGCAAGTAACAATTTTGCCTCCATGACGTCATTGCTCGTCATGCCCAACGGCAACAAACTCGTGACAAATGCAGCTAATCCAACTACGTTTCCCCCCACCCCACTGCCCGTTTCTCCTTCCTCTTTCCACCAATAGCCAGCTCCTACACTTGTCAGCATTTCTTAGACCGAAGTGTTGTTTATTTGTTTTCTTGTTTTTCTTCGTTTTCGTCTTTCTCTTCCTCTTCTTAGCTGTCTTCTTCTTCTTCATACCTGGCCCAATAAATGAAATTTCGTTTAGCGAAATTATAAATTAAATAAGCGCTACAAATCAATTTGTAGAGCAAGCGAGCAAGCAAGCGAGCGAACGAGCAAAGTAAACAAGTGCCTGGCCCTGGGCTCCTCCCTGCCCCCCTCTGTCTATAGGCACCTTCCGCCCCACTAAAAAACAGCTGCCCCTTTGTTATACTCTACCATGTGTTATATGTATATGTTTATTTTACTATGCACTTTGTGCTGCTCAGCAGCTGGTGTGACAGTCACAATATATATACGCATATATATTCTTGATCAATAACACGATTTCATATAATTTGTTTTCTCTCTCAAGTTCTTATTTTCAACACAATCTTATTGAAACTTGGCACACTTCATTATTTTTGCTCTGAGTTCTAATATAAGTCGAAATTAGTCGAATTCCAGCATTATTTTATAGGGCTGTCATACAAATATTGGATTAAAATTTGTATTTGTATATGAAAATTGATTTTATTTGTTATGCAATTTAACTGAAACTTACTGAATTTGCATATAGTGACGACTTTTGTAACTCAACTCATTTTGCTTTAAATCGAACCAATATATTCTATAGCTACCATAGGAACGATCGGTCAAAAGTTGAGTTTTTATATGGAAAACTTTTTTATTTGTTGTGCTAATCATCTGAAATTTATAAGATTTATGTTTAATAATAGCAAATACATTTCTGCAAAGTTTGATACAAATCCCTTCACTATAACATATAGCTGCCCTAGGAAAATTGCTATTTTTACATGAATAAATTTTTACCTTCAACTTGCAAGTGTATTACGTAGTCGGCGTGTCAATGAAATGTATCTTGTCTCGCATTTAATACATTTCGAATGCGCAGCTAGTTGGACCTTGGTTAGCTATGCCAAGATATAGAGTTTACCCCGCGCCAGGTATAATACCTAGATACATTGAGTTTATCTATAGGAAAGATGTATTTATATTAGATTATTTATATTATCTGGGTACAGTTGAGTATTGTGAAGATATGAAGTGATTTTTTTTGTTTTTTTTTTGGTGTGTACTAGAAATATTTCAAACTCTTGCCACATGCTGTGTATGTGTATGCGAGGGTTGACTGATAAGTAAAGGGTATATGTAGACGTTTTTTTTAATGAAAATTATATTATAATTTTGAGTGTTGAGTGTTGTAATTAAATTATAAGACAGACTAATTAATGGATATGCTTATCTATATATAAGCAAAGATATATTTTTAACATAGAACTCAGCAAACTAATGGGGAAACAAGTTTGAAAACTGTTGAGAAAACAGATTACGGAACTTTGTGAAGAAGCTTGTGTAGAAAGATTAAAAATTTTTTTGCTAATGCTACCCCATATCTCATATATGAAGTGTGCTTTCCGCTATTCGAAAGTGAACCACACCTTAAACTGAAACTCAAATTCAAATTTAAATTCAAAATACAAATTCTTGAATTAATTGTCCGAAAAGTTGAAGAAGAAGAAAATACAAAAAAAGAGAAAAAATTCCATTGCGTTGTAATAGTGTAATTTTCTGTTATTGTTGTTGCTGTTGTTGTTATTGTTGTTATTGCTTACAACAATTGTTCATGGCACCATTCACAGCACTACGTCTCTATCTCTATCCCCCTCTAACGCCTATAATCCCCCTTGCCATTGTGTGTTACGCTGCGTTTTCGGGGGAAGCTTTGCGGCCTACGTGCCAGTTGACGCGTTGACGCGTTGACGTGATGCGTTTAGCCCAAAAGTTGTATGTCGGGCTACGTATAGCTGAGAGTTGAGAATGGAGAATGTAGAATTCAAGCATATTAAGAATTCTACGCTCTGTAATTTTTTGTTTCTTTTTTTTTTGTGATGCGCCTTGATTCAGTTTTTTTTTTTCGGGATGCTGTAAGCATAGTAATGAAAAAAAGCAAAAAAAAAAGCAGCGCAGTCGACCTTCAACACATTTTGCCAATGGGATAGCCAAGTCAAGGTTTCAAACATCATCATCATCATCATCATTATTGTGTAGACTTCTACATAATGATATTGGATTCCGCAGTTCTCAGTTCTCAGCGCCTCGTTGACCTTGGCCCAGTTGTTGCCCTTGCCAAAAAGTGTTGTTTTTTTTTTTGGTTTTTTTTGCTAAATGAACTTGAAAGTTGTTGTCCGTGGAAAATCGACACAGCACAGGACGTAAAATTGTTTTGACTGTCCCTGAACCGGTTCAGTTTTGGAAGCCTCATTGTATTCGTTGTCGCCTCATTGTTTGTCTTGTCGTCGTTGTTTTTATTGGGCCAATGGCTGTATTGACTATGCTGCTGATATTCATGCTGATGTTGATGGCGTAGTAAAAAATAGCTTGAACTCAAAGTTATAGCTATAACTGACTACCTATATATAGCTAAAAATAGCTATACAGACGTGTAGATACTCTATAATATATATAAAATATATGCAAAATGACAAAACACTTGAAGTAACTAAGAGTTTTGTCTCCAAAATCTAGGATCCCCTCTGTATATATATGATATAGTTAGCTGATATTGACTCAATGTATAGAGCAACTATATAACTTGAGTACAAACCCAAATCCAGAGTATAAAGAGTCAATTTAAGACTAGTTCATGCTAGAATCTTATATTATGGTTTGGAGATTAGTATTGGAACTACTTGCTGTTTGCTTTATGACATGCTAGAATCATAATACTTTTAGTGCGAGTGTATCAAGAGAAAATACAAATTCATCTTCGTCATCTTTGCTTTGTCGGCAACAACAGTATCAACGGAATCAACGACATTATCATCATCGTCTCCGTCGTCTCCGTCGTCTCCGTCGTCTTCATCGTCTTCTGGCTTCGGGAATTGTTGTTGATGCTTTGACAAACAATCTACGACAACAACAAGTAGTAGAACAACAATATAAATAAGATGATGAAGATGAAGAAGAAGAAGTAGAAGTAGAAGATGATGCAGAGCAATCATCAATAAGACAAAACAGAAATAAATAAATCCTATAGTAAAATGAGAATGTGAAGGTAGAGCATGGAATACGACGACGAGGTCGCAGTCGCAGTCGGAAAACGTTTGATTGGCACGTGAAACCAACGTGAACAGTTGCCGAGAATCGAGAGAATATTGAGCGCCATTGAGAGAGAGAGAGTGCACGTAAATAGATTAAGATAGAGACAGCATGCACTTGTAGAGAGTGAGAGTGAAAGGGAAAGAGAAAGAGAGAGAGAGTGCTAACAATCTAATTGCGTTATTCACAAGTTTTTTTTTTTTTGCATGACGTTAGCAGTCGATTCGGGTGGTCCGTCTGTCCGTCCGGAGGCAGAGGCCAAGCAATTACGGACAACCCTACAGTATAGCGATAACCGTACGCGTCCAGCTTGCCAGCGCATGGTCAGCTAGAGGGCGTGGTACTGCCTATAAAAACACTGCCCCCTAACGTCGCCCCATACTAACTTATCACGACCGGAACGTGAACGTCTCCGTCGTTTTTATTTTTTTTATTTTTATTTTTGCCATCGTACGTCTCCATCTTATCGCCCGCTCACATCACGGCGAGGCGTACGCCCGACAATCGACAAGTGAAAAGCAACGGTTGCTCAATGGGTTAATCAATGGACGAGCACGAGTAGAGTATCAGGTGTGCATATATGTAGGCATAGGGGTAACTGAGACTCAGGGTATGAATGAGCGGGTGTCGGTACTCGACGAGTACTAAGTGCAGTTATTCCTCATAGTGGGAGTGAACTCTGCGTGACATTGTGAATTTTTGTGAATGGGAATGAATCTAACTTTGGATTATACTTCTATGAATGCAGCTGAATGAAATTTCTGCTTAGATTAAACGTTTAGTTCATTGTATTATATTATATATTTAGTATGTATATAACACTAAGTATTAGCTTTTTAACTTTTTGCCAATTATAACTGAAAAATTCTATAAAAATCTGCACTTTTGCCAAGGAATTTGTTTAGTTTAAACGTTTAGTTTAGCTTAGAGTTAGTTGAAGCTTAGTAATTTATATTTAGCTTAAAAGAAATCTTCAGTTTGCCTTCATCAATTCTTCATCAAGTTCTATTAAAATGACGCCATAGTCTTGATTTCCTAGTATTTT
>JBAMBR010002946.1:0-59924 GCA_037044475.1 Zaprionus obscuricornis
ATTGTAATTTCGGTAGATGGGCCAACGAACCTATGAAAATAGAGCAAAATTTATTATTATAATTTATAAATATCAGATACTATATATACTATATATCTATGTTATATCAGTACATACTTAATTGTTCCATCCTCAATGTATACGTCAGCTTTGAACGTTTTATCATGATTAACAATTTCGCCGTTCTTAATATAAATTCTATTCTGAGCGCTTTGCAAATGTATTGGCACTTTTTTGACGGGCTTTGGGCTGGTCGACATGGTGTCACTCTAGGCGTTATCAATATACTTAGTCTGCAAAAAAAAAAAAAATAAAAAAATTAAATTTAAATTTATACTTTTTATATGCTTGGATTTGTGTCACTGCTTTATAATTGATTTCAATTGCATTTATTCAAATATTTTCAGCCATATAAACAAAAAATAAAAAATTTGTACAATTGAAGCAACTCAAATTCATACAACATTCTTTCCCTTTTGCATGTTGAATTGATATAAACAATTTAATTAAAATCTATATACACATATTAAATACATGGAAACAAACATAGTAGAAATAATATACGCTACATACACTATACAAAAAAAAAAAAAAAACTTATGTTGAGCATAGTGGAAATGAAACTGCACATAATGACGTCAGAAGCAGAAACCTAAACAAAATCTAAGGCAAAGGCAAGGGTGCTCATCTGTCTATGACGACATTATGCATACACATTTATGTGTGTATGTGAGTGTGTGTGGACAACAACAACAAATTTCAACAAACAATAAAAGACTTTTGCAGACTACTTGATTGTTAAATATGGACTTAAATACATACGTACATACATACATGCACATATTATGTGCAACTATGGCATAGATATGAATGCACAATTATATCTATATTCGAATCTATGTGTACAATGTACAATGTACACTGCATACATATGCATACATATCTTACAACAAGCGACGACAACAACCAACTTGGGAAGTAGACACGCAAAGCGTGCATTGAACTTTGTAGGCTTTAGCGAGTATTTGAACCGACCGCCCCTTCCCCAGCCCCCCCCCCCCTCCTCCAATAGTCTTTCTTCGACGTTTTTACTGATGTCTGCCGTGGATTTAAAAATAAATACAAATTGTACCGCATTAGTCTCGAGTGCCTTTTGCGATGTCTCTTGAATACTCTTAAGTAGGAAGAACCTTACCGATTACTGTTAATGCTACCGTTAATATTATTGAGCATGTTGTTGCATGTTCTATATATGTCGCCTGTATTGAGCCTAATATGTACATTTGACCTGATTAACGTAGCAATACAATTATGTATGTATCTACATATGTTTCCAGTGTATTCCATATCTAGGTTTTTCATTGTATGTATGTATGTATGTACATATATTATATTTGAGTAAATTTTACTTTTGTGGCAGCTTTCACGGTATTGATCAAACTAAGTATAATTTTTTTTAGATTGTACATTATGATAATTATGAATGAATATAAATATTACAACGGTATAAATCAACAGAAAAATCTCTTTGTCGTCTTGTGGAATAAATAATACAAGCTTTTACACTAAATTACACATGTAATACATGTAATACGATTCATGTAGGCAAATATAAGTTCTAACAATAAAATATATATAAAGATAAGTATAAACTTATTAGAAGTTCATTCATGTTTTTGAAAACCACAAACCAATCGATAAACACTCAAGCCGTATAATTTGGAAAAATTTACAATTGAAATGGAACGTATACACAATATGAAATAACTGCTGCTATTTTTTCACTTTAAAATGGCAAGAAAGCTTATTCGCCGCAGAATACACACCCACTTACTGAAAATTCTGATAAGACACTGATGCTTATATCGATTTTATACAAAGCCGTTCTTATCGATAAATTACGGCGCAACGAAACGGTGTGACCGTCTTCTAAAAAAAAAAAACTGGCATTTTGACTATCAAAGCATTTCGTTTGAGCCGGTCAGTTAATCCTCAGACATCAATGACTATGGGGTATATTCCTTAACTTTATGTTTAAAATTTAATGCAAAATGTTTCTTAAATAGTTAAGAATAATATTTAATGGTTTTAATTCAGTCATTTATAAAATAATAGATTTACACGTTAACGGAAAAAAGGATCTGAAAACCTTAAGAGAAAACTTAATAAAGAGAAATAAAACACACTTTTTTATATTATATATTGTTTGTATATTAATTAAATAATTAAATTAAGTTTGGGGGACATACATTTACATCCTAGCAAAATTATACACTAATAACTACAAGTAATATATCGATATCGAGATGTTGAGTCATATTTGTGTTTGGAAAACAACTACATAAATTAAAGTTTTCATTTCAGGTTTCAACTGCTTCTGCTTCTTGTATTCTGTTTTTCCTGTTGATCGCAATGACTTCATGCATAGAAGGGATGCTAATTGCCCAGTCTACTTCTTGATTTTATTATTATTTTTTTTTTCATTTATTTTCTTATCATTTTCTTTTAAACAGCAGTCCATTTGTAATATTGCCATGTATTCTAGAGCTTAATAATTCCACATGCACATCAAAGTTTATAGTTTACAACTTTTCGCACATGTCCATGTCCACACATCATTTTCAGGTGCTCAATGATTTTGCAATTAATTTTCTTTTTTGTTTCGTTTTTTTTTTTCCTTTTTTTTCATTATGTTTTCTGTTGGGTTTCACGCCTTTCTTTTTAAATATTAAAGCGTGTTAGTTAATTTTGCGTGCTTCTATATAGCTTAGATCGTATTATGTTTTATCTTTTGATGTATTTTTTTCTTTAAGATTGAATATTTTAAATTAAGATTAAGATAAAAACTTATGAATAAGCTTGTCATTTACGCCTAAATTATGATCAATATAAAATAAACCTTGTTCCAGCAGCACTTCAGTAAATAATAATACAAACAACATAAAAATTACAACATTTAGTGCCCTAACTTTGCTTTTTTTTCATTTTCTTTTTTTTTTTGTTTTGCATTTTTCTCATGTTGTGTAGTATAGTGTATTGTGTATGTGTGTGTGTCGAGAATAAATTAAAACAAATTTTACGATCATTCAATGAATTTGAATTATCCTCCGACTGTTCACGCATACACACACACACAAACACATACACACACTTACATGCATGCATGCATATACAATAATACAACGAAATGTGACATGTGCCTTGAAGCAACGCGGAAACAAAATACAGATAAAATTTACAAAATAGTTAAGTATGTACAATTGTTTTCATCTTGGTTATTAAATTTATATTGTTTTTTTTTTTTTGTTTTGTTTCTGCATTTAAATTTCACAATATCCACACGTAAATATCCATTAAATCGTTTACATAGTTCTTCTTATTCGTTTTGCATACAAATATGCATAATAATGTGTGTTAGTTGCTTGTTTTTAATGACATATTTTTGTATTATATTTTATATTTTATTTTATTTTATTTTTATTTTTTATTGTATTGTAGTATTGTATTGTATTGTTGTTATAAGTATAGTATGTAGTAGAATTTAAAAACTATCGTCGATATATGTTTATTCTGTAACATACATAATTCGTTTATATATTGTATTGCATTATTTATATATATGTATTATTATTTTATTTTTGCATATAATACATACATATAAGTAATACTATGCAATATTTATATATATATATATTATTTATTATATATATATATATATATTTATATCATATCTATATCGATAGGGTGTATGCATATGTTGTGTGTATTGAGTTATTAGTAATTATTTTTAATTTTTAATTTAATACATAAGTATATATCGTATGCTTAACATTTTTTTTTTTTACTTTTTACGCGTGCATCTATCCGATGAATGCAATTAAACCACTTGACGTAAGTATGACGTTGAAAATTCATTGCTAAAAATTTGAACGGGACTATAATAACGTCAGACCACTTCTAATTCTTTTTTAGTTATATAATATTTATATTAACTATAGATTTAAGTGGAAAAATATACAGTTGTTTTGACTGCCGCCACAATTTCCGCTTTTTTTTCCTGTTTTTTTTTCTTATCTTTCTTTTTTACTTTTCTTAAGATGTTTCAAATTTTCCTGGGTTTTTTTTTTTTTTTTTCTTATTTTTTGCATGCGTAGACATCATCATAATGTGAAGACACGCATTTTAGGTCATTTACAATTCATTTATTTTGTTTTTTGTTTGTTTGTTTTGATTATTTGATTACCGTTTGTCGTTATTTGCAAACTATCAATATAATAAATGTCAATTTTACCCTTTTACATCGACTGCTCCATCACGTTACTAATAGTAAGACGTTGCTGGTAGCATTGTTGTATACTACGCAACAGCCGCTGTTGTATTTGTATTTGTTGGTGGTGCTGACGACTGTGACACAACTGATGGTGGATTTGGTGTTGACGCTGCTGCTGCTGTGGATGCGGATGCACTGCTGGCGGCATTAATGTTACCCAAATTATTTGACGATAATGTTGAAGTTGTTGCCGTAGCCGGGGTCGGTGTTGCAGCAACAGATTTACCCGCTGGTTGTTCAGCAATTGCAGCTGCTGCTGTTGTTGGGTTGTTTGCCACCATATTATTGAGTGTTGTTTGACTATTGCTAGCAACGCTGCTGCTGCTGTTTGTTTGATTGCTGCTGACGGTGCCGCAACTGTTGCTGTTTGTACTGCTGTTGCTAACATCATTAAATGTTGCCGCTGGCGGCAGTTGTTGGCTGCTGTTGCTGCTCTCATCATTGATTGCAGGTGTTGTGACGACAGGAGCTGTTGGCTTAACATCCACAGGCTGTTCTAATGGCGCACTTGCAGTTAAAGTTGTAGTTGCACTCGTTTCACATTTTATTGTAACACTACTCGTTGTTGTTGCTGCTGCTGTTGTTGATGTTGTAGTCGTCGTTATAGGTTCTGCACTTGTTGCTGTAGTTGTTGTTGCAGTTGCTGTTGATGTTGCAGCTGCTGTTGTAGTTGCTGTTGCTGTTGCAGTTGCTGTTGCAGCTGCAGCTGCAGTTGCTGTTGCTGTTGCCGATGACGTTGTTGTTCCTGTTGCTGCCGCAGCCACTACCGTTGCTGCTGTTGCTGTACTTGTTGGCAAAGTTTGCTTTTCAGCAGTTGTTGGTGCCAAATTAGAACGTTGTTGTTGCTGTTGTCGCTGTTGCAACAATCTATATTCAACAGAATGCATTGGCCCGGTACCACGAGATACTTGATAAAGTACACGCGATATAATCAGTGCAACTTGTTGGTCCAATATATGTGACATAACCAATCCAAGCAAACGCTGTTCCTGCTGCATGAATAATGATCGATTATCCGGATGTTTGGCCAAATGAAGTAACGTGCCAGCAGCTCGCCGCAGCATATCCAAGCTGGTGCCCATTGAGTCTGGATTTTCGCGTAAATAGTTAATGCCATGCTGATTAGCCACACCTAATGCTGTTTGTTCCGCTTGCTCAATGAATGCCACCAAATACGAAATACAGGGCGACTGTAGGGCTACAGTGCGAGCCATTGCACTATCTGCAGCAGCAAGATAATGCAATAAATTCACTGAGAATTCACGCAATACTTGATCTTCGTTACGGCATAAATGGCGCGTTAGCACTGCACATAATTTCTCTAACCGTGAGAACGGTGGTGTCGCTATAACCAGATCGACATTAGCATCTGTAACACATAATTTACATAGCGCCTCCAAGGCTAAGCGCTGTGGTGATAACGCTGAGTTTGGTCCACATGATGGGAATGGATCCTGACCATGTGCACTGGGACAGACAGCCCAGTGTAGCAGTCCATCAATAAGCGGTCGTGCAATTAATTCATCATAACGTGAAAGCTCTAAATGTCCAGCTATATTGGCCATAGATACTAGCATATTTTCCCGTATGGTAATTAAATATTCCCACCACCATTCACGTTCACCCTGCAGTGAACTGCACGAGTCCGTAAAATCGGAATCTTCCTCACGATCATAATTGCGAGTTTTGGGTGTACGCTGCAAATGATCGTGGTTAAGCAATAGCAGATGGCCAAGTACAGCGAGAAAGCGTGTTGACTTGGCCAGCACCGTTTCATTGCCTGGGACAAATGTCAAATTTCGAAATATATTCGAAAGCGCAATACAGCGACGTGCTAAGGAGTCTTGGCTATCGTTAACCAAATATAAAGATGCTTCGTCTCGCGTATAGCATTCATCTTCATAGCTGGAGTCACGACGTCTCTGTAGAATTTGTGCATCATCACGTACTGTTGACTTTGGATCAAATCCCTTTCGTTGCGATTGTTGCGTAGCGACACCATTTGTTAGACGTTGTTGCTGTTGCTGCTGCTGTTGCGGTGACTCAATCTCCATATCAACGGGACGGCAATCGCTATCCGTTGAGCTGGGACCGACGGCAACTTCGTTGCCATGATCTGCCGCTTGTGCCTGTGCCTCTGTATCTGGCTCTTTCTTCACTCCATGCATTGGCTGTGCAAATTCGCCATCGCTTTGTTTTGATTTTTTAATATCAACAGCAGCAGTAGCACTCGATGTGGTGCCACTGCCACCACTACTGCTTACTAGCCGTCGCTTCTTATTATAGGTCTGCTGGAGTTGGCTATTATCTTCGGTAGTGCTGCTTGCTGGGGTATCCTCCTGTTTCAGTTGGTGAATGTTTGAATCTTTTTCTGGTCTAAGACCATTATTATTATTGTTCTTTCTTTTCTGTGCGATTTCCTGTTTTCCCTTGTGTTTGGTGCGCACATATCGCGCAAATGGAATGTTAACAATCTCCGATTTGAACACATCGATAATACCATCAAGTGGATCGGGTTCCGTGAATCCATAAGTCCATGCATCACTGCCTACTGGGTCAAGCTGTTCATATATCTTATTTGTATCAATATCCCATGATTTTTGACGTTCATCGACAAAGATATCGTGATCAGCCGTTTGAATGCGGACAGGGACACCTTTTCGCGTGACCAGAGTGTAATTGGGTGTAAACGATAAAAGTAGCGCTCTATCTTCTGGATTCGGTTGAACACGTACTTGACCCAAATCAATGCCCTCATCATCATCATCATTGGCCGAACATCCGTCTGCGGTACGGCCAACGGCAACACGTTTAACATCCATATTCTCATAGTGTCGTTTACGATTGTAACTACATATGCTACGCAAACAGCGAGGTTGTCGTCTTCGTCGCAATTTATCTTCATTTTTCAATGATAGTACTGTACCGCTATCGGCATCATCGTCAGCTTCATCTATTGACTCATCGCAACGTTCATCAAACATTTCAGCGAGATTTTTCTGAAAGTGTTCCAGCAGCAACGTTAGCAGACCAGGCAAATTTGATATGCCAAAGAATTGGACTGTAGCATCGTCAAACAGTAGAACGTTAAGGACATCTAATGCCCATGTACACTCAGTGAGTAGACCCGAACGCATTGCCATAAATATTCGCCATGGATCAACGGGACAGACATCAGCTTTGGTTAGGCGCTTGCGCCGATATAGCACCGGAGTAGTTGATTCAACACTATCATGTGGAAATATTAGCTCCTTTTTCACCAGTTGCGCTCCAGGATTAGGCACTTGTGGTGCGTAAGTAGGTTGCTGGTTCGGCAACTGATGTGGCGGCTGTTGCTGCTGTTGTGTTGGCGGCATGCCTTGACCAACGATTGGCGGTTGTTTTTGTGCCAACATGCCACATGGTGGGTTAGCGACCATTGCCACACCAGGTGGGACGGCACCAGTTTGCGATGGTGGTGGCATTGAATATGGCGGTTTCGCCATGCCACCAGCAACTGGTGGCATGCTAGTTGGTACACCTGGTACACCTGCATGTGGTGGCTGCTGAACTACTGTCTGTCCCGGCTGTTGCTGTTGTGGTGACATGACAGGCACTCCGCTAGGTAACCTCTGTTGTTGTGGAGCTCCAGGTGGCGGACGGAGCGAGGTTCCTGGTTGCGCAATATTTGCCTGTGGAGGCGGTTGAACTGCATTTATTTGTGCCCACTGAGGTGCTGCCTGTTGTTGTGGTTGCTGTCCAGGCGGAGCGCCCTGCTGATACGGCGATTGTTGTTGCTGTGGTGGTGGTGGCGGCTGTTGCGGTGGATAACGATGTTGTTCCCACTGACTTACACCAGCTGGCTGCTGTCCATGTGGCCCATGTGGTCCTCCAGGAGGTGCAGCACCACGTGGTGGTGCATTTCCCCAAGCCTGTGGCGCACCCGATGTAGGATACTGAGGCCGATATTGTTGTATTCCTCCTTGCCAACCAGCTGCAAAGCAGTACAAAATTTATTTATAGATAAGACATTGTTAATCATATTTGAAAGTCATGCATACCATATCCCTGAGGCCGTGCAGCATAACCTGAATAAGGCTGAGAATCCTTGATAAAATCAGGATGTCGACGAGGTTGGGGACTCTGTAAAATATTAAATAAATTAAAAAATTTAGACAAATTTCTTTTGTAGAACGGCTAAATACTTACTTGATCTGGTGGCCGATAATAATCCTGTTGGTTAGGTGTGCCCGGTGGATAACCACTATTTGGTGGTGGTACTGGAGCTCCACTAGTTGGTGGTCCGCCTGCAACGGCTTGCGCTGGTGGCTGTGGCCCACCGGGAGGCGCTTGATTGTAAGGTCGATTTCCATATGGTCCATATTGATTAGCACCAGCTGGTGGACTGTTCAAAGATACAAAATGAGTAGATAGCAAAATTAATTAGTGAAAATCATTTTCCTATTGTAAAAAAGCAGCAGTTTTACTCCGTCCATAACAAATAATAGTTTTGATTACAGTACGTTTTTGTATCTTATTATCTGTGTGGGTGAGTTTTTGTTGTTATGTGTTATGTGGTTGGTGGTTTTTGGGTGATAAGAGTTAAAGTTGTTATATTGCAGTAGAATATTCATTGTAATAAATTGTAATTGTGCACTCACGCTTCCCCTTCAGGGCCATAGGGAGGATACATATTGCGATTCTGCGGCGGATATTGTCCCTGATTTGGTCCAAACTGTTGACCCGGTGGACCTGCGGCAGCATTATACTGATCACTAGAACCATATTGACCATAAGCACCTGGTTGTGTTGGATACGGTGAGCCTGTAAAAATGCAAATAATATATTCTTAATATTTCTCCCAAAATAAGATCAGATTAGACTTAAGTTATGCAATTTGATTGGGAGCAGCGGGCGGTAAATAAATGCAGAAATTCACAATGTTAAAAATTTAAAAAAAAAATAAAAATAAAAAACTAAAGTAGTGATAGTAATATATAATTTGCAAATCTAATACTACAACTAAAAGCACCAATAATAGAAGTATTTATCTAAAAATAAAATATCGATTGGAATAATTTATTTATGCAATTATTTATAACTAATTAATATAAACAGTAAGTACTTATAATTTTCAATTGCCAACTCATTTTCATCACCTTTCAATATTGGAAAAAACATAGAAACAATTTAGATACATTTAAATAGATTTACATAGTTACTAAAAATTTATAATTTATCACGATCTGATCAAGGTGCATTTCAAACATTTAAATATCGAATTTTCAAAATTATCAACTTAATTATATTTAAAAATACCTGCAAATAGTTTATAGACTAGACAGTTGTCTGAATACTTGACGGATTTATTCGAATGTTTTGATTACACATAAACATATAGAACATTCATTAAGTTTAAAATTGATTATGATTATAATGTGAAATGAATGAAATGTGAAATGAGAATAAAATCAGATCGAGCAATCGAAAAATATTAACATAATTAGATCCCACATGCAAACCGATTTTGATATCAATTATTTATTAAATCAATGAAAAGGAGTTAAATAAGTTAAACAAAATAAAATAAATCACAAAATAAAGAAAAAAAAAAACAAGATGAATGTACCTGGCGTTCTAGACACAGGCGTTGGATACCCAGAGCTACCCTGTGGATAAGGTACTCCAGTTGCAGGGCGTGCATGCTGCGTCGATGGTGGACCGTGTTGCTGTGGTGGTGGTGCCGGTGGTTGCTGTGTTGGTGGTGGTAACTGTGTTGGAATGCCTTGTTGTTGATGGTGTTGATTGTTTGATTGTGGTGCTGTATGCGGTGAATGTGGGGGCGGTGGAGGAGCACCGTGTGATGGACCACCAACAGCAACAGTTGCAGCAACAGCACCAGCTACACCACCAGCAGCCACACCGCCAGCAATTGGATCTTCAAAGGGATTGCTCACATTTATGTTATCACCGGCAACAACAGCGGCGGCTGTTTGATTTTGTGTGCCTATTATCGGCAAGCGGCATTGATGATGAATATGGATGAATTGATGAAGAAATGAATGAATGACACAGTATAAACATAATAAGAATTGTAGTTGTTGTTGATGATGTTTGTTGCTTTTGTTTGTTGTTATTAATATTATTATTATTGTTGTTGTTGATGATGAGCGAAATCAATTTATTTTTTTGTGTATGTTTGTGAGATGTAGTGTTGTTTGTTGGTAGTTCAGGTGATTGTTATGTCATGGTGGTGTCGAGTATGATGTCAAGTGATAATCAAGGTTTATTTTAGTAGTGCCCCACAATTTTATGTAACCAATATATATATAAAAATGAATAAATAAATTACACATATCAAATGAATACGCAAATTGAAACATAAAAAGGTTAGGAAAATCTTATATATACATACTATATATACATATACATATAAATATACATATATATGCATGGCACAATCATGAGACAATGGTCACAACAGACAAAGATTAACATATACAGCAAACAAAATGTTGGTGATTTCTGGCACACTAAATATTCATTTTTATTTCTTCTTTTCTTATTTATTATTATTGATTTTTACAAGTGCATACACATATAAATACATATACATAAATATAGTATAGTATCTATTCGCACTACACATTAGTATAATACAAACATAAATCAAATGATTAAACGATTTAGAGGGGTGGGGTGGGGGACAAACAAATTTTGTCGGGGGACAACTAAATTACATCAAAAAGATATATATGTACATATAAATGTACATATACTTTTTATTTAACTGTACAGAATTCTCATGTTTATATATCTTAAATGATTTTCCACTTACCCGGATGAGTTGGCTGTGTATTGTTTTGCGATGGAGGCCTCTGCATCTGCCCTGGTGCACCGTATTCCCCTTGCGGACCAGCAGCTGATGGATAAGCAGCGCCGCCAGTGTATCCCTGGTAACCATCGATTGCCGAATTCGGTGGACCACCAGGTGGTGCCGGGAAAGAATCCTGTGAATTCGACGAGCCTGTAGAATTTGTTGTTCCGGCGTCCAAATGTCCACCACCGATTGGTTTTAAAATTAAAGCAAAAAAAAAACGTTAAAAATTTAAAGCATTTTAATGGACACGTAAAAAAAAAAGCACAAATTAATTTCTTTAAATTCAGTGAATTAATAAAGGCATTAATTCAAGCTTCATAGACAATACTAGTTTATCTCGTTTATTGATTTCTTGATAAACTCCAATTGAGTTTAAAGTGAATTTGATTAGACACTTACCTGGTGATGGCACAGATGCTGCCTTCGTTGTCTTTTTCTTGCTACCAGCCTCAACTTGCTGAATGATGGGCAATGGATCGATATCGCCGCGATCAAAGTGACACTCAAATGCCAATAGATTCTTGGTATAATGTTTACGAAGTGTATATGCAGCGCTACTGCTAGCGCCAATACCCAGCAGACCGGCAATATCCTTCCAGGTCTTGCTCTTAGTCACCTAATAACAACAATGAAAAATAAGCGTGTCCATTTTGAAATAACACAGATTAGACACAGATTCCCATTCGAATATTATATAAAGTCAATTAGGAAAAGAGAATGGAAGATACAAAAAGATTACAAGCAAACACACTATGTGAATACGTTAGAGAAATACGCATTCAATAATTACTGCTTGACATTTAAATGTGTTAGTATGGAAGTGTTGAAGGAAAAGAAGAAAATGAAAACAAAAACAACTATAAAAAAAACTTGTAAATATTAAATTCACTTGCATATAATAATATAATAATAAATCTTTGGTAGTAGAACCAAGAAAAGACCAATGCTAGACCAATGATTCTACACTTTAAATTTAATAAATTAAATATTTCCATAATGAATTTAAGAAAAACATTTTTAGCAATGCATTCATTTTATGATATTAAAAAAGAACGTCGTAATGGAAAGTATAATGTTCTCTAAACGACTTTTAATGGAAATTGTCTATAAATGTTTAACAAAATGAATTTGTTTGAATTTAAAAAAAAAAAAAAAAAAATAGAATAAATATTTAAAATCTCTTTAATGTTGTTCATGCTGTCATAAATTCATGCAAAAAGAAAGTCATTGGAACTATTTTGATTTGAATCAAAATCTAAATACTATAAAAAAAACAGACTTTATTAATTATTTAGTAAAGTCAAAAATTGTTTGGATAACGTGCGTTGGACATTTTTTTTAAAGGAAATTTCGGGTTTACTCTTAATCATTGGATATTAAATGAGTTATTTGAAAAATTTCTCTTTTTTTTTTTGAGGTATTAGCTATTTTTTACTTTGGTTGGTGGTGTTTTTTTTTTATTATTTATTTTTGGTGGTGGTTTGGTTGGTTGGTTGTTGACTAATTTTGGTTTGATTTGATTTGGTTTTTGCTAGTAAATCTAAAAAGAAGTTAGTAAAAGGAGTTACTACGGCACCTTGCATACCTCGACGAATCCGCCACGTTCTTTTACATAAATGTATAACCTATATAAATCGAGTGGCTGTTTTGAGATGGTGGGACATGCCGCAATTGGAGTGCGACGGTCTTCCATGAAAGCGCGCAGTTTATCCAGCCAACCACGCCTATCTGGATTATCATCCATTTCGTACAGTTTGCATAGCGAGTCCGATTTCTTTGTTGTAGTAATCGTACTGCGAAATGGTTCTTGTTGGACAGGCACATGACTGTTAAACACCTGCTGTAAATTATGTAAAAGAACAATTATTCATATTATTAATTGCAATGACAAAGTGAAATATATTTATATATATATATATATATATATTATGCAAAGCTTACCGCACTAGTAACTGGACGTGGCCAATTTGGTGGCGAATTCATATCATATTCCTCACCAGTCGGAGCACCGCTTCCATGCATTACAGCTGGATGTGGAGATGGGCTTGGTGGTGCTAAATGACTTTGGCTATATGGATCATGTTTGCGCGACTTTGGTGTAGTACATTGTGGATCTTCACCCGATGCTGATAGAAAGAGGAATAGCCCAATAAATTAGATTAGATTCCGTTTATATAATTTAATTTGATTTTAAATTTATTTACCAGCTGATGCATTCGACAGTGTGCTCTGTTGACTAACTTCATCCATTGGTGTACCATCGGGACCAGTGGTAACTACTGCAGTGACTGCATGCATGCCTCCGGCTGATGTTGGTCCCGATGAACTTATGCCATTATCCTGTGATATATGCTCTGGACCACTGTCACTGCCGGGTTGGCCACCCATCATAGATTGTGGTGGTGTACTAGCTGGTGGTCCCATACTTTGAGGCGGACCCATATGATGCGGTGGACCCATTGGCATGCTCGGATGCATGGCTGTCGGTCCATTGCCATAACCCTGTGGCTGTGGTGCTGCTGGATTAGCGCCGTATCCCCCTTTGTGCTGTAAATGCTGTTTCAGATAGTTCAATGGGCGTGGAGAACCACTTCCTTGAGGTGGTGGCGGTCCTGGTGGTGGTGTGCCCTTTCCTTGAACATGATTGCCCATTTGAGCGCCCATTTGGCCTGATCCAGGCACAGATTGTTGGGGCGAAGGCGGTACCCATTGATATGGGGGATACTGCGAATGAGGGCTACCTCCGCCGTGATTTGGCATGGATCTAGGATAGCCACTTTGTGCGCCAGCTGACATATTGTTAGCACCACCAGCTGCTTGGCTGGTAGGCGGAGGTGGTGGTCCAGTAGCATAGCCACCCGAAGGATACTGCGGGCGTGGCGGATAATTGCCTGAAAAAGGGAAACATTTAATAAACAATTAAAATGAAGAGCTCTCAATAAAGCCTTCATCGCTGAATACCTTGTGGATACTGCTGTGGAGGATATCCTTGTGCACCTGGACTTTGTCCGGGTCCGCCCATTTTATAACTGCCATGCATATGCTGCGGAATGGGATAACCGCCACCTGTAGCCCCTTGTGGCGGTGGTGGTGTTGCCATATTGTTAACATTTTGGTTTGTCGGCGGGGCTGGTGGTGGCGTCTGCTGTGGTGAATTGCTGGCTGACGATGCTGAATTCGATGCCTGCTGCTGCTGAGATTGCTGCTGAGAAGGTGGCCCACCTGATAGACCGTGCGGCGGCATTGGTGGCGGTCCAGAGACCACTGCAGGTGGTTGCTGCATTGGACCACCACTGCTTGACTGATTACTAGCCGGGCGCGAGATTGGATGGTTTTGAGCTGAATTCAAATTCAATTTACCAATTAATAATAAGTAATCGAATCAAATGTTACGCCCTATAAATAATAAATACATACCCACTGCAGGAGACATAGATCTAGATCCCGATGACCCAGTAGGCGAAGGTGTTGGCCTCATTACTTGCTGTGGATTCGGTGTGCCAGGTGGCCCAGATCCCATGCCACTATGTGCACCACCACTCGAACTGTCATTACTATTTTGACCAATCAGCTCCTAAAATAAGAAATAAAAGTAACATATTAATCAATTTTTAATAATACTTGAACTATAAATGTTGTATATACTATATCTATACTATATAGGTGAAATTGTATTATTATCTGAACAGATTTTGAAATTGTATTTTGCCTTGAAAGTTGGCATTTCATCTCTTCTATTCTTTTTATTATTTTTACCGTTAGGTTTTGAATTATCATGCAATAATTTTAAACGGTCCACTGTAACCTTAGTTGCCGCATGCCTACAAAAAAAGCAAGCAAAAACTTAACCCTAGGGAGTACAAATCCATATAAACAACACATATGCATTTAAGACCGTCGTACGTACACACGTATGTACCACACAATCATGTATAAATGTATGTTACTATATATGAATGTACGTATGTATTTATGTACCCATACACAAAGCCAAATACAGTGACTTAAGCCGACAGCAATTCGAGTCGGACAGAGAGAAACGAACGGCGCGGGATCAACACTGTCGATAGCGCTAATGGTAAAAGGGGAAGTTAGCGGGGCAGGGGATAGAGGATAAAAGAGGGAGAGAATGCTCGCGACGGCAAACAGCTACGGCAACGGCAACGGCAACAGCAAGAAAATAAACGCTGTTCGTTTTGGTATCTGAGAAATTAAGTGAAGTGAAATGAAATGTACGATGAACTGACGGGAACAGCGCTATGGCAAAGTCAAAGCGCAAAACAAAAGCAACAACAAAACGGCAGAGAGAAAAAGCTATGTGGAACGAATAACGACAAAGTCGACGCGAACTGCAGCAACTCTCGAAGCGTTCAGCAACCAAGCAGTTCAGAGAGTCTCGGATTGGAGATGTGGCAGTGGTAGTTATGGCGCGCTTTGAGTGAGCGAACGTACCGATGACAAAGACGTAGATAAGAAACAGAAACGTGAACATACATACGTCGACGCACACAAACAACACAGGCCCAGACACTAACTCTCACATACACAGCCACACGCAAGCACACACTACACATTCACATTTAACGTTGGAGAATAATAAAACGAAATAAGCAACAGCAACAGCAGCAGAGCAGAGCTAGCCAGTCAGCCATTCGTTTCATTTCTCGTTTGTCTGCTCATTCGCTTTCGTACCATACACAGAGACTGAGCAGTATCAAGAGCGTCGAGTGTTTAGTGTGTGGGTAAAATGTGTGCTCTGAGGAATGGGGGGCCATAGTCAGGCCAGGCCATGCCATGCCATGCCATGGCATGCTATGCCAGGCAGAATATACTTGAGTAGCATCGGCGGCAACGACGACGACAAAAACAAAAACAAGAGCAACAACAACGTCAGCAGCAACGGCTGCGGCGTTGATGACGAGAATAGCAAAGCCAACAGCACAGCAGTACCAGTACCAGTGGCAAAGGAAGGCAAAGCTAAAAAAGCCTGCTATAATGTTTAATGTGAACACACAGTGGGGCCATGCTGCTGCTTGCTGCTTAAGATGAAGGCGGCTCACGATTGTATTTTGATGTATGCATGTATGTTTATACGTACGAACGAATACGTACGTATGTATGTATATATGTGTGTGTGTGTTTGCCGGCATATAAAAAATACTTGGAAAAGAAAACAAGCGCTGCGGGAACACGACAACCACAATGAAATCATTTATAACAAACATGTGGACACATACTTATACATATATGTATGAACATATATTATTCTTATGCACACGCACACACACATACACATGTATACGTGTATTTGTTCTATATTTGTTTATACGTTCATATGGCTGTATTTATGTCAATTTGCACATATTGACGCAACACTTAAGACTAGCATCAAAATAGTTCCAAAATAGTTTTTCTTTCAGTTTGAGTTGTTGAATAATATAAATAAATAAATAAAATAAAATATTCTAAAGGTTGTTAAAATTCCAAACATATTAAATATTATTTTAAATGTATTTAATACAAAATAAATAATTAAATATTGAAAATATGATAGATTTCCCTAACATACAACTTTAGTTTCAATTACAAGTTGGGACAACTTTGTAAATAATAAAAACTGAATTTATGAATTTTGCTAATTAAGAAAGATTCAGTCAAGTATTCATTAAATATTCTTTGTCTTGTCTATAATATGGTTAAATCCAATGAGTAATAAACGAATGTTGCAACATTTGTATGATTTGATGTTGTTTTAAGATGCTTATAGATGAATAAACGCATCTAACAAACAGATGTATGAAAAGTATTAACAACAAAAAAAAAAAAAAGACAAAAAATATAAAAGCAGCGTGTTTTTGATTACAGAGTGCAAGCAGAGAGATTTGCCTGGCAGCTATATCTTTGTAGGGAGACATAGAGTTAAAGAGAGACAAAAAGATAAAGAGAGAGAGAGAGAGAGCGATAGAGAGCGAGACACACAGTTGTGTCTATAATTTTTGCAACCACACTAGCGCATACACTATTTGCATTAATCACAATCACATACGGGCAGAGATATTACGCACACACACACACACACACACACACACACACACACACACAGTCATATGCACAAATACACTTAAATACAGTGGAGACAAGTTGAGAGCGGCGGCAGTAAAACAGCAACAGACTGTTGAAGCCCCACCACAAATGTTGGAGCATTCATTAGTTATTTCTGGGTGTGTGCGCGCTTTTTGTATAGTTATTCCAAATGTACATATATCAATATGTATACGTATGTATATGTACATGTATGTTACAATACGACTGTGTGTTCGCCACTTGAAATTTTACGAGCAAAGCTGAAAGTCTCTCCATGTTTTTGTGGTTGCGGTTGGGCTATACTGGGTGTGCGTTTGTGTGTGGACATACTTATATACAACGCTCACTTTGACAACCATCAAAAAGTTGACAACAAGAGACGAGCAACATTAGATACGATAAAGCTTAAATATTTTAAATTGCTAATTTAATTCCATGTTATTGATAAATGATTTTATATTTTTTTACATTTCATAAACGATGAATTGTTGCAATGAAATTAATATGGACATAAGTTGCTATTGTTTACAAATTTCTTTTTTATATTTTTTTATTTATTTATTTCATATATATATTTTATTTTGTTTTGAAGATCACACGCAACACATTAGAATGTACATACATTATGTATCTAATTTTGAAGATGTTGATCATAGTAATTTGACATTGTTCATTTTCATAACAATTAGCAATTCATTTTTGAAAATTCACGCAAGATTTGATTGTTCAGTCTTAGGGTTTGGAATCAGAATCAAACGGCAAGTATTTTATGGTTGTGAATAAGATAATCAAGCATGGAGAATATAATAAACAAAGTGAATAGCCCGCAAGCAGAAGCACTGACCTTGGCATTGACCCAAATAATACATTTATATTTGTGGAGACACATCATATGCTCTGCTCTTTGTTGGATCTTTAGTGTAGGTCTGCTCTGTATTGCCACTTATAGCTATGCATGCATGTGTTTGCGTAAATCTCACATACCCAATCAAACATACCCACACAACAAACAAACACACAAACACATACCTATATACATAATCACAGAGGAACACAAAGTGAATAAGTAAAAAATACATCGGCGCTCATCTCAACGACCACCGGAACAGACTTAATAATACATACAAACAATACGCATAAACATACGTACAGATCCACCAAGTGCCACCTACCATATCATAAAGCAAACTCTTCTCCCGTGGATAAAGAAATGTATTAAGTTGAATATAAAATTAAACTGTTGTATTTTCTAAACAATCAATACTATTCTTGAGTTGCATACATTTTTCAATTCAAGGTTTAAGGTAAATTAAATAAATGCTACAAATAAAATATGTTCTTCCCTTTGTTATTGTTATTGCTCATGCTAATCAACTCTTCAACCTACCCCTACATTCATTCATATGCTATAGTTGTATGAGAGAAAATACATAGTACTACTGTCTGACGAATTTCAGTGTCTCAATAGTAAACAAAAAAAAAGAATAAGAGAAAAACAATCGAAATGATAATCAAAACAAAATCAAATAATTCAAATGCATAAAAGAAATGAAACCAACGAGATCGTTGAAAAAAAAAAATGTTTGCGACTGACTTTGTGTGTTCCGGCGATAAGTGAATACACAGACTGATAAAAGTAAGATAACAACAAAATCGCATACATAATATATCGTAGGCAATGCCGCTAATGAGTATAAATGATATGATGTATATTATATATATTTCTATACATTATGTGACTGATTTTCTATGTATGCAACAGAAACAAATTTCAATTCTTTAATCTCAAATCGAAGAGATACGTTTTATATATATATATAATATAATATATATATACGTCTGTGTAGTAAAAAGTTATATTGAAAAGTTTTTCCATTTGAACTTACCTGATGAGGTGATGGAGATGCCTGCGATGGCTGCGGTGATGGACTCGGCGCATGCCCCGGGCTGCTGCTGGGAGGCGGGCCACCACCGCCGGAATGCGGCGTTGGCGGTTGCTGCAGTGACGCATGATGCGGTGAGGCAGGCGGCAATGGGTGGCCAGGACCAGGACTGGGTGATGAACTTCCTGGCCATGGTCGATTTGGTTCGGAATACTGAAAATAATTATTGATTTTTAACAACAAACCATTTAAATTAAATTATCATTCTACTACATTGTTCTCACACAAACACACACACGTATCATCATTATGTTATATAACATGCACGATAATGACAAAATCAATAGTTTTGAAATATTTATAATACTATATAAGAAACTCAAAGAACGAACAACTTACTTGGTGTGTTGTATAGGCAGTTCGATGATTTGGCCCAGTTGCCGGTAAACCAGGTGGTGTTGGGTATCTTTGCGGGTACGGCGAATATTGAGAAGTGGGCGGTGTGTTTTGCTGCTGCTGTTGTTGCTGTTGTTGTTGTGAAGGGCCAGTTGGTGGCACTGGTGCTCCAGGTGCGCCAACACCTCCAGCCTGTTGTGCAGCTTGTTGCTGTTGTTGTGCCTGCTGTTGTTGGGGTGAACTGGGATAGGAACCTGAGTTTTGACTGTGAGCTGACGGATATGGTGATTGACCTCTTGAAGTATTTGTCTGCTGTAATCAAATAAAATATATAATATTTCAAATTAATTCATTTTCACATAATAAATGTATTTCATGATAAAAAAAAAAAATACAGAAATCAAATAAAAATAAACTAGTGTTCAACGTGAATTTTGATTATCTTCGGCTCAAATGACGAATCCCATAAACAAACTTTATCCCTTTTTAATCGATTTTCTGCAATCAACTATGCATGCGTGAAGGATTCTCTTTCGTTATTTGATGCATAAATTGTACGTTTTATGTAACCTCATCATGCATTTGGACAGAGCGACCAAAGAAATGAATAAGAAGAATTTACTTATGAAATATAATGCTGCCCAAGGATCAAACAAACAACTGGAGCAAGACAAACAGTGGAAGGTTATTAATGAACGGATTTAAACTTCATGTTGGAAAAGGGCGTCGAGCGAGAATTACAGACTGAATTCAGCTGCCCATAGTAAGTTGAAGATCTACAAATAAGCGCACACACATACAAACAGAGATACAGACACACATACATTTACACCCGCACACGCCCATGGCATAATAAATGTAGCTGGCTATGGCAAAACAACAACACAATTGTAGCAGGGGCAGCAAAGATGTAGCGTTTGTTGCAAATGCCACACCGAAGAGTAAAACGTGGCAATAAATCTAATGGAAGCTGCCAGCAATAGACACCAGAGTATGTCTGTTCTACTCTGTGTGTGCATGTATGTATGCGTAAGTATGTGTGTGAGTGTATGCGTGTTTGTATGCTGAGCAACCGGCAGGACAGCAACATCAGAAGCAGTAGAAACTACAACAACAACAAAAACAATAAAAACAACAACAACAAACAAACACGGCTGGTCCACTGCAGGGTGACAGGAAACATGAATGGATGGTTTTGGTGCATACCGGCGAGGGACTTCTGTGTGTGTTTGTATGTACAACTGAATGCTAGAGACAGACCAAAAGAGAGCTAAAGTAGAAAAGGGAAAACTCATCATGGATGAAAATCAAAAGCAGAAGTGAGCACAGCCCATGCAAGGCAAGGCAGGGCAGGGCAGCGCAGACAGGGCAGGGCTGAAGTGGAACTTGAATTAATGCAGCAAGGGTCGTAAGCTGTGTCGCACAGACAACGACCGACCCAACCGTCCGAGCGAACGAACGAATGAACAGCTAGCTAAACGTACGAACGTACAAAACGACTCGACAGCAACAGCAACAGCAATGGCAAGAGCAACAACAACAACAACGACAACCAGCAACGACAACGACAAACGGTTACGGCGACCGAACGGCTGACAGTGCGACAGAGAAAATAATGTTGTGCATAGCATGAAAAGAGGGCGGCAGCAAGAGCAAAAGGAGCGAACTGCAATTTTTGTTCACTGCTCTAAATGGTGGTAGGTTAAGCCCGGGCCGGATTGAAAGCACCACAATAGATATACATATATGTATATATGAAAAATATATGTATACAATAATAATTGCAAGGAGTAAGTCCTTCCCTGCGTTATTATTTTCTAATACCCCACAGACATACAATGCTAGCGATGAATATCTATATGTTCTCTATAAAAATAGACATAATGGCAACAATTGAAAAAGAAACTTATTATTCACAAAGTTTTCACATGACTTTCATAAATAAATAAAATAAAAAAAAATACAAAACTTATTCACATACAAATGTGCTTCGTCATAAAGTATGCATTAACTTAATCAATGCATTGGTAAAGACCAGATCAATAGAAACGATACGAGAACAAATATAATGCAGAAAGCGCTAAACGTTTTTTGCCTTTCATACTATTATATCTTGAAAACGTGTTGTGAATGAACTGTGAGTTCTCATACAAACGCGTAAAAAAAAAAGAAATGCATAAAAAAAAGAATAACAAACGACAACGGAAAACATAAAACATTGTTTTGTTTACGTTGTTGCTGAAGGTCAAACTTGTAGAAAATAAGTAAAAAAAAAAATAAATAAAAATATAGCCAAATTATAAATACAGAAAAACATAAAACATACATATATGTAACTTTGCAGTAGTTATAGCTGCTATACGCGTCTTGTAAGTAAGATGATAACAGACTTAAGTATAATTCGTATTGATAGAACGTTTAACATTCTGGTCAGTGAATACAAAGATTATATAACATTTAAACATAATATTGATTAATTCTATTTTATTATTTGTACATAAAACTTTGGACAAATAAGCAAAAATTAATTAGAATATTTCTATCTTATCTTGATTATTTAGAAATCAATAACCTTTTGCTATGCCTATCCTAACATATTTAATTCAACCGCATTCAACAAAGTCGTTAAAATATCCCCCCAAAATTTTTACTAATAATACGTCTCGAAACTAATTATTATATTCAATATTTGACAGACAGACACACACACATACACACACGCACAACACACAGAAGATACAATAGCAATTATACGTGAGTATAGAGACTCAAGGCAAGGCAAGGCAACATGTCGCGTCTCTACTACTGTTTGTTGCCTCGTGTCAGCGTCAGCGCCAGAGTCAGATGGTGGCAGCGACGGCAATGGCAGCAGTAGCGGCAACTTGTTCTTCTTTCGTATGAAAGCAAGCAACATTGCTGCTTGCTGCCTTTTCATGTTTTGCTGTTATTGTTTTCCGGCTGCCAGTGCCGGTTTTTTTTGTGTTATTTTTTATTTATATTTTGTTTTTGGAAGTGTGTGTGTGTGTGGGGGGGGGGGGGGTATTTCTGTTATGTGTGTCAGTATGTCTGCCACAGTTGTAGGAGCTACATTAAGAATTCGACGACTTTTACAAACACAACAAAAACAATAACACAACCGTATATTAGCTTGATCGAAATTAAGGGGTGTAACGAGATGTAGGTATAATGGGGGCTAACTTACCGGTGGAGGTGTCCTATACTGCTGTGAAGGGCCGAGTTGGGGACTGTAGGGTCTGGGCGGTGGTGCCCAACCACCCTGTTGCGCACCGTAAGGTTGATGTTGTGGCGGTGGTGGTCCATGGCCTGGAAGTGGTGGCGGTGGTCCAGTAGGCTGCTGCTGAGCGTTTTGTTGATGCTGTTGTTGTTGTTGCGCTGCGGCTGCCGCTGCATTGGCGGCTTGCTGCGAATCATAGTTGTTCGCATAGCGATGTTGCGGTGGTGGTGGCGGATTTGACGATTGAAGTAATGAATTTAATGTGGGTGTGGGACCTTGCGGTGGCTGTCCGGGTATATAACGCTGTTGTGGTGGTCGATTTGGCGACCCTCCAGCACCTTGTGGCTGTTGTTGTTGCTGCTGCTGATGAGGCGGTTTGCTTCCAGGCGGCGGTTGCTGCGAAGGCGCATGGCCGTAACGGTATGGATCTATACTTGGATCACCCGTGTGATAACGCGCGTAGGCGGGATGGGCATGTGGATGTTGAACGCCAGGGGGCGGTGGCAAATGTCCTGAGCCATATTCATCTTTTATGCCGGGAGTATGCTCTGGTCCACCTGGATGCGACATTGGTCCCTGTGGTGGCGGTGGTCCACCATGGTGCTGCATATGTGGCGGTAATGGTGGACCTTGTGGATGTTGTGGCTGCTGCTGTTGTTGATGCATATGGTGATAGTGAGACATAACAGATGGATCAGGCGGTGCGCCAGGTGCTGTGCCAGGAGGCGGTGCACCATATGGGTGTGGTACAGTACCGCCTTGCTGTTGTATAATAGGATCATTGCCATTATTTGGAGTGGGAGGACCCGATGTTGGTGGTGTAGCACCACCTGCATTAGCGCTACTTCCAACTGCTGGAGTTGAGCTACCACCAGGTGCAGCTGAACCACCACTGCCAGCTGCAGCACCACTTTGTGCTGATGGCGATTTTATTTTCTCATTCATGGTCTCCTCTTTTCACAGAAGATCACTTTTAATTCAAATAGCTGTGGTTCCTGAAGAATATCCACCAACAACGTTGACGCTGATGACGACGACTTCCCCGACTGCAGCGGTAAGTTTGAGGTTATGTTAGCTGCAAGTTTTAAAATCATTCGTTAGTTAACATAGCTCAAACTTAATAATAACAATTTAAACAACAATGCAGCACATGTAATCATAATTGTATATAGCATATATACGACTGAATGTGTATTTCTTTTAACCGCCAAAGCCAAAGATTTTGTAATTCGTCATTCTCTGTGTACTGAAAACTCAGTTACCACTACACACAAACATCACATCCACTAACACCGACACAGCATTTTGGCTGTCCGTTTACAAATTGTCGCGCGTTGACAGACACAGACACTCGCTCTCTCTCTCTCAGTTCTCTCTTGCGCTCTTTACATTTGGCAGCTACACACGCACACGCACATGCCATGCGCCATCTCACTTGCATCAGAGTGTATCTCTGTCTCACTCACTGCCGCACTTATGTGCGCATGGGATGTCTGTATTAGTTTGAAGATTGTTTGAAGTGGGCACAAAATTATTTATTAAATATATTTTATTCAATATACATAAGTTCAATTGATTTCTTCAAAAATATTATCCACGTAGTCGATTAATTTATTTTATAGCTTGTTCATTAAATTATCAATAAGCATATTACAATTCTGTACTCAGTTTAAGTAACACAACCAATCGCTGTATAGTTCATATTTTTATTTTTTATTTGTTGTTCTATTTGGTTTACGATAAACTTTTATCATTTATTTTATCATTCCGTAATTTTTAATAATTTTAAAACTATAGCAGAAAAGAAACTATAATTTAAAAAAAAAACATTTATATTTAAGTTATTTTATAGGACATGGTAAACTTTAACAAACTAAAAGAAAACACGCGATTTCGATAAACACCGCAAATATCTCGATAGTCGATAACACTTCTTGCAGAATAGCGACAGGGACAGGTTGTAAAGTTTCAATTTGTATTTGTTTTTCTTCAATTCGTATGTTCGATTCTTCGGGTCTTTACTCTAATTTACATATAAAATGGGAAATTGTATTACAAAAAGAAAACCGCGAACCTCGAGCATATATTTACAAATACATGTATTCACACTCTCATATACATCTGCATTTATTGATGTGTGTGTGTGTCTAGCGAAAAAAAATAACCAAGTTGGCAAGAAAATAAAATTGCAGAGACAATTTATTGATCAATGAGAGGATATTATTTCCATTTAGAGGGTGATTGACTCTTCGCCATTGAGTATAATAATTTTATAACTATTTGTTTTATTATCCACTTGGCGTTGATTTCGTTTCGAATTCGTTTAATTTGCGTTTGCATTTTTTTTTTGCGCGCTCTCGTTGAATTTCGATTGGAGTCTATTTATCTCGCTTGTATTAGTATTATATGCGGTCTTTTTCATGCCACAATCAAGTGTGTAAGAACGAGACAACCACTACGGTCACATTTCATTTTAATGCCGAATGGCAAAGAACAAAACGAGTTTCGGTTTCGCGTTTTCCACAAATTGTTTTTTTTTTGCTTGTTTTATTTTTTGTTTCACAGATTTTCTCCTAATATCAGAAAATGAACTAGAAAAAATTGAATTATTTTATTTAGTTAATGTTTGATTGTCCGCTGTTAAGCAAATATAATTTCGATTGCAATTCTTGTTTCTGCTGACGTCTCGATTCTGGTTCATTTAAGTCATTTTTCATTTGCACTTTGGGGATTATACTTTTTGGTATTTGACGTAGATTTATTAGTTTTATTGCCGCCGACACAGGTAAATGTAAAACGATGATGCAAGGATTTTGATGTAAATGTGGCGCGACGATGTAATATTTTATGTATACATGCATGCATAAATGTACGTGTGCATGTGTGTATGTATGCATCTATATCGTGTACCGTATCGAACTTTGAGCCAGAAGTATGTACAGATGTACAGCAGATGTATAAGAGAACTTCATATACACACACACATGCACATTTTTGTTTTTTTTTTTTTCTTTTTGTGTTTTTCACTTGTTAGTTGCATTAATGCGGTAAATTATCGATGAATTGAATCGCATTTTCTGCATTTAATTCAATCTACACTCATGCACACACCCACACTTACACATAGAAGTATTTTCACGCATCGACCGTCCATAGACAGACTCTCTATATATATATACTAAAAGCGAAAAACGAAAACGAACTCGCGTGAGGAGACAAGCTCGGACGAGTACGAACAAGTATTGTCTGGCGATGAAAATTATTTGCAATGCTCTTGCGGAAGAAAAAACGGTATCTAGTTGGTGAATTCACACTTAGTTAATAACTATACATTTTGTGTACATAATCTATACACTTTTGCCTTTTTATACAGTGTAATTTCACTTAATTTTCTTTATTTCTCAGCATAACGACGAGCTGGCTCTGTACAAAGCGAGTTTAAGCGTTGCCAGACATCTCCACTGACACGAACAAATATGGCGGATAAGATTGATATATATTTTTATGAATCGATACTATCGATAATTAAATGCTTCCCTGTTGGGAGAACGATCTTAATATATATTTTATTTAATTTAATATCACATAAAATAAATTGTTTTCTGCTGAACATCTAAATATGTTTATTGTTTGTGTCGACTATAGTGTGAAAAAACACCACAATGATGTAGTCGGTATTTTAATATTTTTAAATATTGGTTGAATTTCTTTGGTTTAGCAACCGTTGACCATAGTTGGCCACACTCGTGTGAAAGCGCCGTTATATGAAGTTGCTGATGACTTGTTCATGATTAAATAAGGGTGAATTTTAGAGGCAAATTTTTAAAAATGCGCAATTTGAAAGCGGTGCTTTTCCGTTGGCACATTTTTATATTACTACTACAGCTACAGAATATAACAGCTTCTTCGTTACGAAAGAATGAGTTAAACGAGAAAACTGAAAAGTACAAAAAGGAATATGGCGGTGGTGAGTAGGAACACTTATAACTGTAAATAGATGAAAAACATTACAGTTAATACGGATTTTCTATAAAATATAAGTACATCAGTGTAGTTATATATAGTTCAATATGTACATACAGAAGTGTAGTGCATGGTGTCTGATAAATGTATGTACGAATATTGCCATGCTACATTGCAATGCATAATGTCGAAGTTCATTAACATATACCTATGCGCCAGTAAAACAGTTACTTTCCTATACATTTGCACATACTATGTATGTCGTTAATTACAGATGATGTCAAAAGTGGTTTGCTGGTAAAGTGCAAAAAGTGCATTGATGTAAAATGCGTGCCTCAAATCCAATGTCCAGCACATGTACGCATGAATGCACACAATAAGCCTCAGATTTGCGATCTGCCGTCAGGTAAATTCGGCTATTGTTGTCAAACGGGACAAAATCACACTGCGCCACAGGAAAACAAGGCACGTCGAGCTGGAATGCCATCAATTTTGCCTCCTGATGTGCTTGAAGAGGCGCGAAAAAGATTCGAGCATCTAATGCATGAAGTGGCCCAGATGCCTGTACATCGTGGAAATCCCGATTTTACACATGGTATTGTATTCCATTCGACACCCAAAGAAGATTCTCATAATTTTGCATTGTCAAATGGAGCTCTGGAGCAGGTGATTACCACACAGTTGTTTAAGAAGAAAGAACAAGTGCCACTCGACGACTTTCTTACAAACAATGTTCCAGTGAAATTCTCCAAGACACCTTTAGCCCAACATTGCCATACTCCGCCCATCTGTCGAAATGTACACGCATATCGCAGTTTGGATGGATCTTGCAATAATCCACTAGCTCAACGTTCACACTGGGGAGCTGCAGGTCAGCCAATGGAACGTCTATTGCCGCCAGCCTATGAAGATGGCATTTGGACACCTCGAATACACTCAAGGGATGGAACACCGCTTTCAAGTGCGCGAGAAATCTCTCGAATATTGTTTAATGATATTCATCGTCCTCATCCGAAATTCAATCAGTTACTCATGCAATTTGGTCAATTATTGGCACATGACGTTTCACAATCAGCCTCAATACGTCTCGATCCAAGCGGTGGCTTGGTCCAGTGCTGTGCTGCCGGCGGCAAAGGTCATTTGCCTCGTGATAAAACACATTTCGCTTGTCTGCCAATAACTGTCTCAGAAGAAGATGAATTTTATGGTGCATTTGGTGTGCGTTGCCTGAACATGGTGAGACTCTCTCTGGTTCCAAGTGCTGACTGTAAGTTAAGCTATGGAAAACAGCGCAATAAAGTGACGCACTTTATAGATGCCTCGCCTACATATGGCTCCAATGAAGAGGCGGCACGTGACTTACGTAGCTTCCGTGGTGGCCGATTGCATATGTTTAATGATTTTGGTCGAGAGCTGCTGCCGCTGACCAATGATAAAGATGCTTGCGGTAGCTCTGAGCCAGGCAGAACATGCTTTAAGTCTGGTAAGAGTCTGGTATATATTCATATTCATACGATTGTACATATATTCATCAACATCAATTAACAGGCGACGGTCGAACTAATCAAATCGTATCGCTGATAACGCTACAAATTGTATTTGCACGCGAACACAATCGTATTGCCGATATTTTGGCACAATTGAATCCATCGGCAACCGATGAATGGCTTTATCAAGAGGCTCGTCGCATTGTTATTGCCGAGCTACAGCATATTACCTACAATGAGTATTTGCCAGCGTTAATAGGCCCACAGCAGATGGAACGCTTTCACTTGACACCCCATCGACAGGGATATGCAACGGATTATAACGGTGATGTTAATCCGGCCATAACAAATGAATTCTCAAGTGCAGCATTCCGCATGGGTCACTCTAGGTGAATAATTTTACATGAATTGTTATCATTTATAATATTTGATATAATTTTTAGTGTTGATGGCAAATTTCGAATGCAAGATGAAATTATAAATATTCCAGATGTTATGTTTAATCCATCGCATATGCGCAAACGTGAATTCTACGATGATATGTTGCGCATGCTGTACTCGCAGCCAATGCAAGAAGTCGATAATTCTATAACACATGGAGTATGTTTTACAACTTTTATATATTTATATAAAATATACTTGATATACTTATAAATCTATATATTACAGCTAAGTCGCTTTCTGTTTCGCGGTGATAGTCCATTCGGCTTAGATTTGGCTGCTATTAATATACAACGTGGTCGTGATCAGGGCTTACGTTGCTATAACGACTATCTTGAAGTAATGGGCTCTCCAAAATTACGAAGTTTTGATAAATTTCCACACGATGTAAATATTTCAGCAGCAAGAAGTTTAAAGCATCATTTTCTTATATGTCATATTATATATATTACATTCAACAGATTGCTCTAAAACTGTCACGTGTCTACCGCACGCCAGATGATATAGATCTATGGGTTGGCGGCTTACTCGAAAAGTCTGTCGAAGATGGCATTGTTGGTATTACTTTTGCTGAAATTATAGCTGATCAATTTGCACGGTTTAAGAATGGAGATCGTTATTATTATGAGTATCATAAAATGATAAATCCAACAGCCTTTCGACCTGAACAACTTCAAGAAATACGCAAGTCTAGCCTGGCACGTCTTATTTGTGATAATGCTGATCACTTAACGCTTCATACAGTTCCAATGTTTGCATTTGTACGCGCCGATTTTCCCGGGTAAGTTGCTTTAATTAAATTAAAATATTAAAATCAATTTAATACCGCTAAAATTATTTATAGAAATAAAATGGTGCGCTGCGATGATCCTAATCTTCCTAAAGTTAATCTAAAGGCTTGGACCAATTAAATAATTATTTTATATCGTTCTTTTAATAAAAACTAAAATGTTATAAGAATATATATATATAAAAAAATGTCTTTGCATAAAATACACATAGATATAAACATTTATTTATATGTGTATGTATATGTATTTTCATAATATTTGCAAAACGTCAGCAATTTCAATCAACGCTATTTCAATAAACGAATTGATAGTTTTGCAATTCACATTTAGCTGTTAATTAGATTTAGAATTGTTATTACTATGGAATTGTATCAGTTGATTAGTTGATTGATAAACATATTTGTCACTGTCATGGTTGCATAATTATATATTATATTATACTATATATATATATATATATATATATATATTCTTGTGCTATAATTATAATTATGTTGTGATAGATGCATAATGCTAGGATAATATTATTTTACATCTGATATGGATAAGTTTATTTAACGAAATGAATTTAATACAAATTTAAACATGGTTAATTTAAATGAAATGAATAACTACTACAGATGCGATTGCTGATCATCGCCATAGACATTCTCATCGGAATATGCCATATAAAGAAAATAATCTTTATCATGATGTTCATGGTATAGCATACCCATTGTTGCCGATGTCGGTGGTATCACACTGTTAACGAAGAAAAAGAGAGCATCGTCGGGGCGTAAATTGATGCGTTTACGTATTAGAAAATAAAATTGACCCACTGTCAATTCATTGGGCACCAAATATTTTTTCTTATCCAGGGCTGCATGGCGTGTCTTTGGTGCCTGCTCAACAATAACAGGGACACGATCTGGATATTTACGGCGTATTTTATCACCCTCGGCACGTCGCTTGTCAAACGGATGTTCCTTCTTGAACTGAAAGCTCATATTCATTTTTGCGAGCCTTTTGATTTCGTTTATGTTTTAAATATATCAAACTTTTGGACTTTGGAAATACTATATTTGGAGTTTGAGTTTCGTTCGAAATTTATGAAAATTTTTTTGGAACGAGTTTACATATTTCATGCTTGCTATATAAAATGAAAATAATTTATGCTTGAGTTGCCAGAAGCAAAACCTTTTTTTTTTCAAAGCCTACAAAACTTTTATGTTGCGGATTAGCTTTTAAAACTTTGACGAGACAAAAGGAATGCTCCTAATTTAATTAGGAAATGAGTGAGAAAACGAAGGCAAATTTGTCTAGGCGAAAGTGAGAAACGTTGAGTTTCGGTAAACGTAGCAAAAGCTTTTTCTTTAGCATCGCTTTTAAAGCTTCTACCACATAAAAGGAATGCTCCTAATTGGTAAATGAGTGCGAAAACGAATACGAATGCGAATGCGAATTCGTTTATGCGAAAGCGAGAAACGTTGAGTTTCGTTAAGCGTAGCGTAGTTCGGGGCAATGCTCAGCATTAGCATCAATCAGCATCGTAAAGCTTATTTTCTCAACAATGTTATACTATAATACATCGAGATTGGATGTGCTTTCTACGTTTCATTTATTTATTTATTTTTTTTGGCATTCGTGTAATTCTATCTATATAGACGAATCACACGAGCGCGTCGACGAATCGCATTTCGTGCATTTTTCATTTCCGGTTTCGTTTTGTGTTCGTCTTTCCATACAGAGATTTATTAGTTGCTGCCGCTCTACAGGTGTGATAAGACGCGAACGTTCAAACGCTTAAGCCGGCAAATTATGAGGCATTATATTGTAGGTTTTGCAAGTTAAGCTATCGACGGCATCGCGCTATTCTATATACAATTATATACTATATAGATATACGTTATCAACTTTGTAACGGAACACAGTGCAACTAAAAATATTGAATCGGTAAAAATATGAAAATGTTTCAAAAATTTCTTTGGCAACTTGTAAAATTTCGAAAAGTGTCGTTTAATATCTATTTTGGCTTATAATATTATTAAAATATTACTTAAAAAAAAAACAAAAACAACATAAAACTTAAAAAAAGAAAATTGTGAAAATTCTTCCAAAAAGTCAAAGGTAAATGTTACAGTTATAAATCAATAAAATTTTAAATAATTATTTAATGTTTTATAAATTGTGTAAAACTTAAATTAAAAATATATTAATTTGTTAGTAATCTCGTTTGAGTTTTAATATAAATATATAAAAATATAAAATATATATTAGATATGATTAATATAAAAATAGATTACCTTGAGCTCACAGTTGCGTAATAGTTTGCAAAAATCCTTCCACAAGCTTATCAGTCAGAGAAGGTCAAAGTTGAAGTTGCTGCTGTAACTGTAACTGTATCAAATTTCAGTGCGCGGAGTGAAAGTATGAAAATAATAAATATATAATAAAAATAAAAATATATACACCAAAATGTCCTCTATAAATGAAAGTGAAATAAAAATGTTTATTTAATATAAAATGTTGACTTTAAATTAAAATAAAATATAAAAAAAAATGTTTTTTTTTAATATAAAATTAATGTGCGTTCCATTGCACAAATGAAATAACACAAATCCCACGCAATAAATATATGACAGCTAATAAAGTTTTATGCGATATTAATATGTCTTGACGCATATTAAAATTATATTTTAATTGTTTTCAACTGAATGAAAGAAATAACTGAAAGATAGAATAAAGTAAACATTTAATGTATAACATACAAATATTGGATAATTAAGATTGTTGAAATTGTTAAACATTTGTCGGCATCGCTTTCATTTTATCTTTTGCTACCCGATAGCAATTGAAGTTATATAGTAAATATCTATAGTACTGTTATATATATATATATATACATATGTATGTACATTTGTATTTACTTAAAGAACAATTGTGTGTGCATGTTGTCTACAGAGATTCGGCCATAAAAGATACAAAGACACATAATTAAGGTGGAAAAAAAAAGAAAAATAAAATTAGAATAATTAAACTTGTTTGAAAACTTTTATTGTTCTTCTCTTTTTGAGAATTTTTAGTTTTCTATTGCTTTAAGTTTATGATGTTCTAATTATTTATTGGCCATTGCGTGTGTTGTTATTAATAATTTTAAGGCTTTTTTTTTAGATTTGATGAAGTTAAATAATGCTTTACTAATTTACTCATAGCAAACATGTGCGGCTAAAAATAGCCTGATAAGCCAAGCCTGATTGCAAATTTATTTTCATTTTTTTTTACTTTTTATTTTGTTTTTTTTTACTTTTATTTATTTATTTTTTTTTATTTACAACTGTATATGTTAATTAAAAAAGTAGCTTGGAATCGAGTATATACTATGTGTAAAAAATAAAAATAAACAAAACAATCGGGTTCAGTGCGCAGTGGCCAAGGTGAAAATATATTGTGGAATTAGTTCAATTTCATTTCGTAATATGACAAAAGACAAAAAAAAAAAAAATCAAAAAACAAAAAAAAAGTAAACAATAAAAAATCGTTTAATTGAGTTACAGATGTATAATGTTATTAACAATTGTATCTGTTCAATCAGTCAAACATTTATAATACTTCGGCAATAGTGTAACGCAGAAATAGTGGAATAATTTTTTTTCTAAATTTAATATTTTCATACATTTTACTCATTCTAGTGCTTGTTTTTATGTTTGTCGTTTATATTTTTAAAAATTTTCTTCGTTTTTGGTATTGCGGGAATTGTAATCGCGGGAATTATAAATTGAAAAATCAATCAAACATGCGTTCGTCGCCATACGTGAAATTTTAATTCACAGCTTTATCAATAGGTGCAAAATTTGCTCTTCATTTTTTTTTTTTTTTTTTTTTTTGTTACTTTTCAGACGTATTTCTCGCTGTCTCTCCTATATGTTTGTCGTTTGTCGTAAGCAGGTAGACATACAGTTAGAATATGTATAAAGTAATATATACATATCTACATATATATATGAATATATATCATATCTATAATATCTAGTTATGTAATTTGTTTAATTTGAAATCTTTTATTTTTATTTCAGCATAAACGAACTTAATATAATGCAACATGAAAAGAGTTATTCGATACTTTCTATTAGTCTATTGTGTAGTATTATTGACCTGAATGTCATAGACACGCTACTTGTAAACATATATACAAATATATATACTATGTAGTGTATCGTTGTATATGTATCTCTATCTGTATCTGTGTCTATATGTGTCTGTAGATGCCAATAAGTCAAAGCAAACGAAGAATCGTTTAAAAAGGAATAAGAAACTTAAAAGCAAACAATATAAACTGTCGAATTGCACTTAAATCAACATGAAGCACATGATAGACACAATATTATCTGTATTATTTTCACACTCGTATCAATTATCATTGATCCTTTTGCTATTGCTTGCTTGTTGCACTTATCAAGCAAGCAGCAATTGCCAGGATGGTCTGAATGGATTTCATAGCATTGGGGATAATGGAACTGATATATTGATGGCGACAAGCACCGTTCAGCCGGAATTAACTACAAAATCATCGACTAATGAATCAATCTTTAAATGTTGTTGCTGGGAAGCGAATACTGCTGTAAGTGACTGTTGATTCAACTTTTTTTTTTTTAATTATTTCTTATTATATCTATATTTTTTTTATTAATATTCCATGATTACATTATTATAACATTTAATTATTTATTTTTACTTGAATTAAATCCATATCCATATCTCAATATATTCTAACGCTTTTGGAAAGAAAGGGAATAATGATATATAATTTAATTTGGCGATAATAAATATAAAAATTAATCAATTATCAGTTTTCCTGAGTACCGGGTATTTTATAGTCGAGTTTACACTACTAACTTTTTCTCCTTGCCTGCTTATGCAAATGGCAATTTCACTTTTATTTTAAAGCACTTTCAAGCTTATATTACAGCAGTGCAGAAGTTTCAAGCTGTTTTCAATAACATTGGTAAAAACTTTTCTTTTAATTATACAGTATTACGTAGAACAGAAAGAATACGAATGTCGCTGCCAAGGTGACGCATTAAAGCGTGTGCCCCAGACCATAAATATGCCATTACAAACATTAACAATTGCATCGGCAGGAATACCGCGCTTACGTTCAATGGGACTGAAGATATATGCAGCAACATTAATGGATGTGTGAGTATTGGAGCATTGGAATATGTCAATAATATTTGAATATAATATTTGATAGTATGTCTCAAATATTTACTCTTACAGCGCTTTTATAAATTGTCTACAACTTGAAGAAATACAGGATGGCGCATTCTCCAATCTGACATTACTCCGTACTATGTATGTTTTGTAAAATGTAAAAATATATTTAATGATAATTAATTAATAATTAAGTTAATTTATTTCTTTAGCTATATATCAAATGCTCCAAAATTAACATTTCTATCTAAAGATGTTTTCCAAGGAATTTCCGATACAATCAACATTATGTAAGTTTATTTATTTTTTATTGTTATTTCGACAAATTAATTAATTATTTAATTTTGATTTTGATTTTGATTTTTAGACGTATTATCAACAGTGGTTTAATAAGTGTACCCGACTTTGGTCATATACCAGGCAATAATATTTTACAAATGATGTAAGTGATTTATTTATTATTATAATATTAAATTTTTAATAATACTACTACTCATTATTTTGCTTCTTTCATATAGAGATCTCGATAACAATCAAATTTCTCGAATTAATTCTGAATCTATAAAATTAAAGACTGCGCAACTGTAAGTAAATAATTAAATTTTAGGATATTTATCAACATTTTTAATAATTGAATTAACACTTAAGATATGTATTAAGTATGTAACTATTTTCCCGTTTTATAAATATAATCATAGTAAGAAATTGAAATTCACTTTGAAACGTTGAAGAATTTATGCGCTTGCAAAATTTGCCATCGTTATATAACGGCTATAAGTTATGATCATGTTAAAATTTCACAGATCTATATATAGATATTATCTTTTATCTTTTATTACGTTATTGAATTGATATTTAATTCAGAATATAGTTATAGAAAAACAGATAATTCTGTGATCAGTTAATTTGCATGGAAACTTTGAGCACTTTAAATAGTTTAAAAATATATTCAAAGCACTTAAAATAAATTTTTTTTCTATTGTCAATGCTGTAAATACATAATTTTGCCAATTATTTTTTTTTTCTTTATTTTTTAAATTTTTTATTAGCATTTTAGCAAATAATGATATAACTTTTATTGAAGATTCCGCATTTCTCGGCTCAAAAATAGCAAAACTGTAAGTAAATTACAAAACAAAAAAAAAATATAAATAAATTTATTTGGTTTCTTTTGTATTCAAATTTGCAAAATTTTTATTCAAATTTTAGTTCATTAAGAAATAATAAAAAACTTAGCGACCTTCATCCGAATGCATTTTATGGTATAATAGATATAATCGAACTGTGAGTATTATTATTCAATTCATTTGCATCTGTAATGAGAATGTTTAGATTTTGAATCAATTTTGAATTATTCTTCTGCATGTACATGTATTCGCACACATGCATACACGTGCACACAGTGATCTCTCAAGCACTTCTTTAGTCCGCTTGCCATCAGCTGGATTACAAACCGTTGAGGTATTATATATTATGAATACACATACTTTGAAAACGATTCCATCTATATACAATTTTAAGGTATGTCAATCGTCAATAATAATTTCAATTTCAATTTCTTTGAATTTATTTATATGCATTAATTGCTTTGTATATTTTGTCGATTTTAGAACTTACAGAAGGCACATTTAACACATTCATTCCATTGCTGTGCGTTTCAATTCCCCTCACGGCATGATCCCATACGACATGCTCAACGTATGCAGGAATTACAGAAATTGAGAGAACAGTGTAATCGAAAAGATGATAAATCATTATCAGAGAATACTGCAACAGCTACTTCTACATCTACAGCAACAGCTACAGATACAGATACATCTGTTCATTATAGGTAAATATTTAAGAATATAAATAATAATTAGAGTAATATGCTATAATAAAAGTTGACTTTTCTTAGTCGATGGAAAAGAGATTTCCTTGATGGTTTCGATGCAACAGATTCTGTAATATTTGATGATGTTCTTGAGCAGCAAACTGAAGCTATATCCGATAGCTCAACATTCATGTCTGATTCAACAGTCGATTATCTTGGTATCTTTCATGGGGAGATTATATTAAATCCGGCTGATGATCAATTGGATGAATACTGCGGTAATTTTACATTCAGGTAAATTAATATGCAATAATACTTAATGTAAGCGATAGTGGAAGACAATTCCCGAAGTCTCTCGGTTAGCATCTGATACAGTTTACAGTTGATGTAGCGCTCTTCCACAGTGAATGCTTTGTAAGTGCACACACGTATATTGACAGATGTGCTATATCTTTCAATCGTGATCGCAGCCAACATAGCATAATATTAGTAACTGAGAGAACTGAACGATCAATGATCTATTTGCTAGCAAACGATTTGTTTGAGAACATAGTGCTATATCGTATAAATAGAAATACAACGATAGATCGGGTGTCAGTTAAGTTGCGTCTGTTGATGCCGTGGCGTGCATTTTGGGAGATGAGACAGGAGATTGACAATGAAAGTAACACACTTCATTGGATGTTACTTAATTATGTATTTGTTATACTCGGTGCCCATTGGGTACCAAGAGTATATTGGGTTAGTGACAGCAGCAAATGTATGTAACACCCATAAGGAGGCGTGGCCGACCCCATAAAGTATATATATTCTGATTCAGGATCAACAGTCGAGTCGATTGGACCATGTCCGTCTGTCCGTCTGTCCGTCTGTACGTCCTGAATTTTGGTATATAGTTAGGGCGTTGTGTACAGATCGGATAATTAACATGGAAGTTATACACATTTCAAATTCCAAAAGTTGAGAGGCGTCTCTATAGCGTACGCTTGCCTACTGTTCTCACCCCATACACGACATTAACTTAACTTTAACATTAACATTAACTTAGTGTTACACTTGTAAAGAGTTGCGCACCGAGTATTAAATAGTCGAGCATACTCGATTATAGCTTTCTTACATGTTTTTATATTATTACAGAAATCCAAATATCGAATGCTATCCCATGCCAAATGCTTTGAATCCATGTGAAGATGTCATGGGCTATCAATGGCTACGTATTGCAGTTTGGGTTGTTGTTACCATGGCTGTTGTTGGCAACGTAGCGGTTCTTACCGTTATACTCTTCATAAAGTAAGGATATAATCATTAGGGAATAATCAAAGATTTCTAACTTTTGTTTTTTTTGTTCTATTTATTAGAAATGAAAATCTATCAGTACCACGATTTCTAATGTGTCATTTGGCTTTTGCTGATCTATGTTTGGGATTATATTTGTTGCTCATTGCATCAATCGATTCACATTCAATGGGCGAATATTTTAATTTTGCCTTTGATTGGCAATATGGTGAGTTCTCATGATTTTTTTTATACATATAAATAAATGTACTTATATTATTTGTAACTTTCTTGCAGGTTTGGGTTGCAAGGTTGCAGGTTTCCTAACCGTTTTTGCTAGTCATTTGTCTGTCTTTACGTTAACGATTATCACCATCGAACGTTGGTTTGCCATTACACGTGCCATGTATTTGGATAAACGCATCAAATTGCGACAGGCTGCAATAATTATGGCTTCAGGTTGGCTCTTCTCCATTTCCATGTCCTCGATGCCTCTATTTGGTGTCAGTAATTATTCATCGACCAGGTGAGTAACAGCTTCTTAATATACAAATATACAAAAATATACAAATATGAAATACAACATTTTAATTTTAATTTTAATTTTAATTTTCAATTAGTATTTGCTTGCCAATGGAGACACGTGACATTTATGATTCGGTTTATTTGGTATTAATATTTGGTTGCAATTTTATTGCATTCTCTATAATTGCCATATGCTATGCACAAATTTATTTATCACTGGGTCATGAAACTCGTCATGCACGTGACAATCCTTGCGAGATAAGTGTTGCTAAGAAAATGATACTCTTGGTAAGTTAAGTAATGACTTTGACATTTATTTTTTATTGAATTGAATTAAATACTAAATCATTTTAATTTCTTGAAAGGTCTTTACAAATTTCGTATGCTGGGCACCAATAGCATTTTTTGGTCTTACTGCGTTGGCTGGTTATCCATTAATTAATGTTACAAAATCAAAAATTTTATTAGTTTTCTTTTATCCTTTGAATTCGTGTGCTGATCCATATTTATATGCCATCTTAACTGCTCAGTATCGGCAGGATCTATTGACATTGTTAACAAAGTTCGTTTCATATACTACATATATTGCATAATTTGATATTTATGATATTTATATTCTATAGATTGGGTCTGTGTCAGAGAAATGCGAATAAACACAAGCATAGTGATGGAATGCATGCCACTTCACATTTTACAATTCGTACATCTATAGATCGGCACAATTCACTTACACAAAAGACTCAACATGAGTTGCTCATGGAGACGAAGAAAATGTTGCAGAAAGATGAGGATTATGTTTAAATTAAATGTTGTTAGGATTTATTTGAAGGATTTTTAAGAATTGTTTTTACAATTTTCTGTGTATTTTATGTTAAACATATTATGACAAATTTGCTGAAATGAAGAGGAAAATATTGATTTCTTCGTACAATCGATCCAGTAGATACTTTTGACATAGTTAAATATATATATGTATATTTTTTTTCTCCTATATTATGTATAATATTACTTTCAATTTGTGATAATCTACTTTATGCAGTTATTGTATATGCTGAATCTTAAAGCTCTCTATAAGTTAGTATATGATTATAATAATCTGTTTGAAAAAACATATTTCAGTATTGAAAGAAACATATGTAATTATAATTTAATAATATTATAATCACATTATTATAAATCTAAATAAAAAAAAAAGAAGAAATTGCTGAAAGAAAATTGCTGAATAAATAACAAAAATAATCAAAATATTATATACAAAAAAAAAGAAAAGAAAAATATATAATAACCTATAAGAAATGATATGATATTCCAATTTTTATTATTCGTGAAATAGCTGACAAATATAACAGTTTAATTCAAATATATATTATACAAAACACTTTAAAGATTATATCGTATTCAAAATAGTAAAATTGATGAAACAAATTTACTAAAAATATAACAGTCTAATCAAAATATTATAAAAAACATAATTCTTACAAAGTCGTATAAAATGTCTCATGCTTTGCATTGTTTCTGGTCTAGTCTCTAAGTAATATTTTTGTTGTATGTTCTATACATGTCAAAATATCCAAATATAGAATAATATATGTTCGCATTATGTACAAATTAATTTGTGCATGTAAAATATAATTTTGTTGTTTATTTATCTTAGTTATTCGTATGTGTTAAGCTTGTTGCCTATTTGCCTTTAAAATAATGCACGAAAAGTAACGGTTAGAAAAAAAGCTATAAATAATGTAATTAACATTTCGTTAAGATGTACAGGTGGCTTTTCACATAACTTCGTTTGTGTACTATTACGACATCTAGCGGCAGATGTTTTATTCTATGATAATTAACATTTCTCTGTTAATCAACAGAAAATACCAAGTTATCGATAAACATGCTATCTACCCTCATTGCGTTTTTGTCAGTTAATATGTCATCAGCTGTTATTTGCTTAAGAGTAAACAATAGTTAAAACACTAAAAGCTATTAATTAAACAAAGTATCATTGTTTATTTAAAGCGCTTGTAAGATTCCAATAAAGAATCTCTAACAATATTGCGGAAAGAATACTTTCAAATTTAGCTTTTTTAGTTATTGTTTACGTTATTAAATCCACCCCTTTGTAAAAAAATACCGCAACAAATACACAAATACAACAAATACCAATAAGAAGGAAAAAAAAAAACAGACAGTAATTGTTGACTGTTGCCACTTGGGAGAAATAATAATAAAATGTTGCGACTTGTTAAGATTTTATGCATAATTTGCTCTATATTCGTAATAAAGATTATAATTTGCACTGCAGAAATCCAAAGAGATGGTAAGCTACTTTCTAGACCGGCTACTTTTCACTTTCCGGAATACGCGTATAAGGAAACGAGCAAAAATGTAAGCAAAATGTGATTATAGTATAAAATATTGATTTTTAGATTGATGAAATGAAATTTATTTAATTTTAGGAAATAACTTATCATGATTATGAGCTAGCATGCAGTCAGAATTCGCTATGTGTTAATTACAATGCTGAAATGGTATCAAAATTAAATTGTTTAAGGCGCTGCATATCGCCATCATGCTACCAAGATATTTATGCCTTCGATGAGGTATGCATTGCATATATGATTCACATATGATTCACAATTAATATATTATTATTTTTAGCTTGAGGAAGGCGAGATCGATGTCAGAATGAATTCATTTAAAGGTTGTGTTATACAGCGAATGTAGCACAAGGCCCCAATTTTATATCGATTATATTTGGCAAACTATTTGCAGGATCTACAATGGAAGATTTCAGAATATATACACAAGTGGATCAAGAAACCGTAGAGTATTACATTTGATTTATTCATGAAATCAAGTACAATTATAATTCATATAATAGAAGCTAAGCACATGCATATATAATTTAATTAAGCTTTTCTATAGCTTTATATAGATCTAGTAACTAGATGAATTTGCAGATTAAATATTTTAGAAATGACCAGTACTAAAAAAAAAATTGTATTATTTATAAAAATTGTTTTAAAATAAAAGCATACAATTTATATTATAAACATTAGTAAATAGAATTATAATTTTATATTATTATCAATACTTCCTATAATTAGAAACTTCTATGGATAAATAAATATACCATATATACAATCATATTAATATTAAATTCATATTGATAAAATTGTATTTATAATGCAAATTGGAACACTACTAAAGGGTATCTATCTGTCGAGTAACATTGATTACAATGTTGTTACATCGTTTAATTAATATCGTTTAACTTTCACTTGTCAATTAAGGTAAAAAAAAACATAGGCATCAAATATAAAATTTACTGTTATGGTAAACAATACCATGACGCATGTATGTATACATATGTGTGTTTACCTCTAATTCTAATATCTATACACGCACACACCCCCACAGGACGTGTGTGCATTACGCGTATGAACCTTTTATTATGTGCTAAGTTAAGGAGTAGATGCTATAAGACACTGCGACCATCTATTACATATATAAAAAACACTCAATTTCAACAGAATGTTTTCATTTTACTGATGTAAATAAAACTTGTATGTTTTAACTTTATTTTATATTATATTACAAACTCATCTAATATATTACATACACATATGATTAAAATAATATATACACTATAAGGAAATGCGCTGAACAGTAAAGATTAAAGTGATAATTAATTTGCTGAATATTCAAACTGCTTATTATAATTATATACTATTATGAACTATAGGGCAATGACCTTTATAATATTTACATTTAAGCTACTTTCATTGCTTATAAAGTGTTGGACAGAACTTTAGGATAGCTATTCCTACAGAAGTAAAGTCAGCATTATTTTTTTTTAAAGCGAAATAATGCGATATTCAGACAATTTTTATTAGCGAAATTTTGTTTTATTAAGGAAATTGGAAAATTGCATCAAATTGTAACGTCCTTATTATTGATCAGAATCGATAGAAGAATCCAAATCGTCTATGATATGGCCGGATCGGATCATATAACAGATATAGAAAAGGTTGGTCAAAAATTGAGTTTTTATATGAACAGTTTTCTTCTAAGTCTGCAAGGGTATGAAACGTTCGGAAACCCTTTGGATTTAAAATATTAACCCTAGTTTTGATGAATACCAAGGCTTTTCAATATAATTTCCATTTTACTTTGAAATTGAAAATTAAAACGAATTGGCTTGAAAATTTTTATCTCAAGTAGTATCTAAAATATTCCACTTGAAATCATAAACATTTAGGTGTTTCTATTAATTTATGCATGTGTGTATGGGTGCAAACATATGCATATAAATATCTTGGGGGCTTACAAGTTCTTATAAAAAATAACATCCTATATCTTTTGTAGTACTTCTCAAAACAAACCCTTTCTAATTACCTAAATAATTATCTAAGGAGCATTAAGCCGCATGAATTTACATCGCCTGTCAACCAAACAGAAAGCTGATACACAAACATACATACGTACATACATACATACATACATACATACATACATACATACATACATACATACATACATATATACCTGCATACATAGATATGTTTGTGTGTATGTTCATGTGCGTGCTAATGAAAGCTAGCATAAAGTACAAGTACAGCGTTTGGAAAATTAGAAAAATTTTCTGTTTTGCCACAATTAGTTTAGTCGTGCGCGAAACGCCCAAGCGTTTGGATGCAAAAAAAATAAATATACAAAAAAAAAAATAAAAAAAAAGTTTCATCAGAAAAAAGTTTGAGGAGACTTTAGAAAAATAAATTCAAACAAACTTAAATATTAAATTGAAACATTTATTTAGAAAAAAAAAAACAAAAATTCTATTGATAGTGCAAAATAAATAAAGTGCAAGCAAACAAAAGATGATTTGAACATCTAAACATCTGTATTTGTGTGTTAATACACATATGGTAATCTATAACCAATAAAATATTCGAATTAATTATCAAGGGACACATGCCAAAGTTTAATAAGACTATAATTAGCTGATAAATTTATCAATTAATATGATGTTGATAAGAGTTAAAGCCGTAGCCTGCGTAGGTTGAATGCACAGAGACGAATTGGTATCTATGGTATTTATTCTGTTGTTTCTGTTGCATGGAGAATTGAATATTTGTGCTGTTTGAAAATGATTCATTTTTAAAATTCATTGTAAGTATACATTTGTTTATAATAATTAAATAAGAAGAAGAGAAATAAATTATGCTTAAGTTTTTCTTTTATTTTTTTTTTTTTGTAATTTCATTATATTTTATTATGCTTCTCATTTATATTTTATGAGTTTAGTTACCTAAAATAAATGAAACTTTTCAATTTCCATATGTTAGATTATTTTCAAGCTGTTTGAATTCAATTTCAGTGGAACATATAGAACCTTCGGCAATATTGTTTAACGTACATCTGTATATGTATAAATAATATATATAAATATGATGTACGACTATACCTACATACATAAGTACACGTTTATAATCGTACACATTTATTAAGACAATTTGAATTTTATAGCATTTTTTTTTTTTTATTTTTATTTTTATTTTTGTTGAATCTTACGCCTTTTTTTGTCAGTATTTAGAATAATTTCCAATAAAAAAGAGGGCAATAACAGCAAATAAAAAAAAATGTGTTCGCGTTGAAAAAAAAAGAAAAAAAAATGCTAAAAATAATAATAAAAATTACAAAAGCAACAAGAAAAACATAGAGCTTTAAACAGCTAAAGAATTTTTCCCATGTTTTGTTGTGTTGATGCGCTGTATTTTGTGTACTTTAGCCGCCAATAACAAAAATATTGCGCATACGAAGCGTTGCCCGCCATCAATACAAACACAATACACACCAGGCAATCGTCAAAAAGTTGCTTTGCCAGTTTGCAATTAACGTGTGCAACAGCAACTGGGCGGTCTCCCAACAGAGTATGTGTACATATTGAGATTGTACGTTCGAGTTTATCTTGTGGTTTATGCAAACTATTCAAATTTTATATTACAAATTTAAGAATGTAAAAAAGAAACAACAAGAGAATGAAATATTTGCCATGAAAGTGAATGGTAAAATTGGTGGAAAATACATATCATAAATACCGATAAAAGTGAAAAGTCATAAAGAGTTCAATTTTAATAACAATTTCTGATGCGAAATCTGAGTGAAATAAAAATAAGAAAACAAAAATAAAATGATTTACTATGTGCTATAAAAAATGGCTTTACATTTTATTATTGAAAATAAAATTGTATCGTAAACTGAACTTTGCTTCAAATATTATATTTCTTCCAAACATTGCTTAAAGAGACATTAATCATTATCATCTTTTAAGATGATGTCAAATCTGAATGTAATACTTAAATCAATGCAAAAAGAATTATTAAATATAAAAAGTTATAGTGTGTGTTGTAAATTTGTTTTACATATTTGCTAAACAGGTGTGTCCAAAATGCCGAATGAATTTTGTTTGAGTATCGAGTATCACATACTTGTAGGCACAATATTTATGCATAATTTACATTTGTATATATACAAATTTTTTGACACGTGAATTTAAGTTAAATAATTTTTAAATTTTAAACAATATTATGAATTTATTATATTTGAATTTTAATAATTTGTATTCAATTCAAATTTTATTTTTATTTCTTATCATTTAGTCCGTAAACTACAAAAGTATAAACTTCATGTAGAATTCCATTTGCAATGCATTCAAAATTTAATTTGTACAAATAGAAAAACAAAGAAGCTGGAAAAAATGACTAACGAAGTGCTATAACTAAATGATGAACAACTACTTGAAAAGCATGGCCTGGCCAAAGTCTCTAGCTGTTGCTGTTTTTCTACTTCTCATACTAGTGACTGTAATTGGCAATATGCTGGTTATCTTAGCCGTATTGACCACGCGTCGACTGCGAACGGTGACAAATTGTTTTGTTATGAGTTTAGCTGTTGCTGACTTACTTGTGGGCATATTCGTTATGCCACCAGCTGTGGCATTGCATGTTATTGGTATGTATTCAAATAAATATTTACGTATTATTATATTACTTTTTATTAGCTTTTATTAGGCTTTTATTTTTAGCTTGTAAAAATTTTACTTTTCTCTTTGAGCGCATAGATCTTTGTAATTAGAATTATAAACATTGGAAACATATAAATTTTAAATTTAGCTTAATATGTTCCCATGTCCAGATCATGAGTATCATGAGTCTTTATCTCTAGTGTACCTATAAGTTGTATAATATTATATTCCTTAACAATTACTTAACCGGTCTAGCGTCTGAATATCAATACGTTTAAACAATTAACACAGCTATTAGGCAAATATAAGTTATTTTCATAATTAAACACTTTTTATATCCTCTTTGTGCTTGTAATTATAGAAATTTACTCATAGTTACATTTAATAGCTCTACGCCTATAGTTCAATAATTTTGAAGTGTTGCTTAAGTGAATATGGCTGATGTCTTATTCAAGTAGCTGAAATCGCAGCAGCCATATCATTTATTTTGATAATAATTTAAAAAAAATACTTATAAGCACATCAATGTATATGTTGATTATAAAATTGTTGTAACTTTTGCTTAAATTATATTATAGATAGACTTTAGCTATGGAATTTAAAATATTGTAAATGTTAAAAACTCATTCTTTCGTCCAGTTGTAATTCATAGTACAATTTCTTTGATTCCGCTGCATAAAAGAATGTTTTAAACAATTTCTGTAAACTCGAAGACTGAATAAAAAATTCAAGGGCCAAAAGCAAAACGTAAGGAATTTGTGTTTTTTTTTTCTCTGGCTTAATTATGAATACTTACATACTTTTTAAGGTGTACCAAAAAACATTATAATTCCCAAAATGTCAAGTTTTAAAACTTTTCATCTTAAACTTTTCACACAAAAGTTAAATTAAAAACAGAAAAAGAAAACACACACAAACGTTTGGGTTGTGAACCCTTTAATTAATTTAAATAGAGTGGAAACTGTAGTTGATTGAGGCCGAAAACTACTTAAAAAAAAATTGTTTGTTACTGTGTAAATAAATCGTTTGTAAGTAGAATTAAGGCATGATCTGAATAATACTAGACTATATAGTAAGTATATTTTATAATATTATTATTTTGATATTAATGAAATGTTTTGTTTCTTTATACAGGTTCTTGGCAACTTGGCTGGACACTCTGTGATATTTGGATATTCTTCGATATATTGCTATGCACAGCATCCATTCTAAGCTTATGTGCCATTAGTTTAGATAGGTAAGTAAAACAATTGAAAAACAAAATAACAAAATAAAATAAATATATAGGAAATATATAAAAATTTTAAATAAAAAATTTATTCAGCGTATATAGTCACAGACAATTTTCATTGCCTTGGACTTGCTCGTAAATTTGGGTTAGAAAGTTAATGTTATTTTATACCTTAGTTTATTAGTATAAACAAATTCTTATATTTCATTGAGGTGACATCATAAACGCATAAAAAAATAAAAAAATAGGTGCAAATACTGTGCAAAGAAATTTGTATTGACTCATCCTTTGCATATCACTTAAAGCCAACGTAAACGGCTTGTGCAGGGATATACAACAACAACAACAACAACAACAACAAGAGCAAGAACAATAGTTGGAAAAAGGGACGCGTGAAAGGATACTGAAACTGTGGGCGTTAAGCAACAGTTCGCTTACTGCTGCTTTTGTTGGAAGTTTCAATTACATTTTAATGGCATTTCCAAGTTTCTTGTTGACGCAATACTGCGCTCAGCTCTGTCCTCTGCTCTGTGATGTGCTGCGTTACATTTCACAGTGCTTCTGCTGCGCTCTGCTCTACTGTGCTGTCTGTTTGCTAGGGACGTTAGTCAACAGCTTTATAAACAATATGCCGCTTGGCTTTTGTTTTCATTTACTCTCTTTTTTTTATTGCTTTGTACTTAGGTATCTCGCAGTGACACAACCGTTGACATATTCGAAAAAGTGGCGTTGCAAACGATTGGCGCTTTTAATGATTCTTGGCGTTTGGTTGCTCGCATTTGTCATTACATGTCCACCGATGTTTGGCTGGTGCGTATTTATTATACCTAACGAACACGTAAACATTACTAATAGTCAAATACGTATACTTAATATTAGCATGCACTCGTTTTTTTTTTTATTTTTATAGATTTATTTATTTTATTTTTACTATATTATTAAAATTTTATATTTATTTATTTCTCTTTATTTAATTTTTTACTATATTTATTTTTATTTATATCTCTTTATTTAATTTTTTACTATATTATTAAATTTTTATTTTTATTTCTTATTTTATTGTTATATGTTTTTATTTTATATAATTAAATTTTATATATTTATATTAAATTTGAATCAATTATATATATAGATAACTGTTAATATGTATATCAAGTACGAAATGTTAATATTCGTAGGTATGAACCGGGTAGAAATCGTCATGAAGACGACTTTGTGGACTGTCGCTATAATCAAAATAAAGGATATGTCGTTTATTCCGCAATGGGTTCATTTTTTATCCCTCTGACAGTTATGTTGTATGTTTATGTGAGGATTGGCTACGTCTTAACATCCCGACGGCAGCGTATTGTACGCGATGCGGTAATCAATTTACAGTTAAATTCTCTTAAATTCAATTCGTTGCCAAGTTCAAATTAGCAAAGTTTTCACACTTTATTTTTCTCTTTTTAAATATAAATTCAACTTACCAATTTTATTTTTCTCTTTTTTTTTTACACCTTTTATAGAATACTGAACGAACTGCTGATTTTGAAATAGATGCTGACAATTTTGTATCAGAAGCAGAACAATATCGTTGCAACCCGCACAAGTGTTTGCCATGCTGCGAAGCCCGATGCAGTGTCATAAGAAGTCAAGGAAATCCGATATTCAGTACAGATAACGTCAAATGCAGTAAATGCCAGGAGATTAAATTTACTGATAAGCGAGCAAAGCTTAAACATCAACCAACATTCTACGAACTAATGGAGATTTCACGAATATCATCATTAACACATTGTACACCAAATACAAAATGCCGTTATCATACCAGATGCAGCTCAGCTTTATCAATGCCAGCATTAAATTTTACAGATAGTCAATCCTTAGCTAGCACATCCATGGACACGACCAATAATGTAACTGTAAATGATCGATCAACACAATCTTCACAACGATTGCATCGACCCTTGGCAAGTCATCGAATTCCTATGCGAGTCTCAACAAAAACCAAAAGTAGTAAAACAACAAAGACCCTAACAATTGTGATGGGAGGATTAATCGCCTGCTGGACGCCATTCTTTGTGTATTATTTGCTAATACCATTTGTGCCACAATTGCAAAAATTACAAAATCTAATGTCATTTTTCACATGGGTTGGTTGGGTTAACTGTGCAATTAATCCATTTATTTATGCCTTTAATCCAGATTTTCGAGCTGCATTTTGGCGTTTGACATGCCGTCGTATCTGTAAGCAGAAACTGCCACGAAATCATATGAATATGTTTCGTGCCTAAGCGCACGAAATTTAATTATAATTCCAAAGTATTTTTTTTTTTATACAAGTTGAGTATATTGTCTATTTAATTGTTATAATGATAACTGATACAAAATTTGTAGGATATTGCTAGAATCAGTCAAATCGAGTTATCACTTGTTATCACTCTAAATGTAGTAATTTACGTATATTATAAGCTTTTATGCGCTGTAAACTATGCTACTTCAAAGTTACCCATTCTTATTATTTCATATGTAATTTGTATTTACCATACTTAAGATTAATTTCTTTTATAATTAATTTATTTACTTAAATCCTGTTCTAAGGGATACATTTTCAATTTATTCAATCACTAGTTGATTCTGGTTCCAAAGAAAAAATTTGAATCAATACAACAAAAATAAGAAAGTAAAGTTCTCTTCGGCGAGTCGAAGATGCTATCCATACCCTTGCAGGCTTAGAAGAAAATTAAAGCATACTAATAATTCATAGTTGTTCGATCAATTCTGTGGTGGTTAAATTTGACAGAGATCATCACTACATTTTTAATTCTTGCATTTCCTGTAATTCCTGCTTAATTTCAGCCGAACTACTTAACAAACCAAAAAGTAGTTGATACAAAGTTTCAATTTATATATAATATTTGTGTCCGATGTCTATTTAGTATGGGATCCGGATAGTTCCAATAGCTCATTGCCATAGGCAGTATGTATGTCAAGTTTCAGTGAACTGTTGATGCTGCTCTAGAATTTAATATAAACTTTGTGAGCGCAATAAACTTTGAAAATAAATATACACTCTCTATAAGGGTATAAAAAACAAAATCTTGAAAATGTGTAAATATGAATCGATACAGCTACGTAGGGATTTGAATAGATGCAACTCTATGAATACATCGATCTCAGGAACTAGAGACCTAGCATAGTAATACATTGTAATACATCTATAACAGATAAGATTTTGAAATATTCGCTTCTCTATTTGTATTAACTACAACTATGAAGAAAGCAAATAAAAGATAATAAATAATAAATTATGCAAAAGTATTGAATATTGTAACAATAAAAATACATAATACATAATACAAATAAAAAAAACATATAAACAATTATTTAGAGATTATATATGACGATTTATTAATTTATTTACAATTATTAAAACTTGATCAAATATTATACAATATAATATTATGCCTAAAAAATATTGAGGTATATATAGTTTACCATAAACATACATATATACATATAGGAGTTTCAAGCATACAAATATATTTTGATATTGTTGCACGCTGCACACTTCATATAATTATTTTTTATGCTTACTTATGAGTGTACACTACATGTTATTATAATTATAAATATATATATATATGTATAGTATAATATAATATGACTGCCATGTGACGTCTACTCCGTACAAAAGTTACACAAGCTTCGCCAAGCTGAAGATTGCCGACCCTTTTTCTTTATTTCTATAAAAGTTAGCAACATAAGCACACATATGTACATCTACATACATGTACAAATATATACATATGTAGGCGTTTGTGTTACTTTGGTTGTGCTTAAATGCTTTTCATACTTGGAAATTAAGCGTCAAAATAACCAAAAAAAAAAAAAAAGGTAAAAGGTGCTAACAAAATGCGGTCATCGTCGTTACGTCAGCACATGTGTTTACACATATGTATGTATGTACATACATACATACATCTGCAGATACATACATACATATGTACATATTTAGAATGAGGAGAATATATATTTTTATGGAATACTCCCAATGAAGGCCGTAAAGGGTCTCCAATGAATTAGCAGCACATTGTGCTGTTATTAGGTTAACCACTGTAATTTGGTTTCGACTTATTCTGGTATTAGTTGCTGTTGCTAGTATCGTCTCTCGTACTGACATCATTTGATTAAGCCAATTTTTCAACAAGCTGCTGTATGATTTTATATTAAACTAAGTAGTATTATATGTTGCTGCTGCAAGAATAACTTATCAATATTTAAAAAAGGTGAAAAAGTTCATCGGATGCATGTAGTGCTTGTGGCAGTTGAAACCGTTGAAAGGTCATTTGACAGGCCGCAACACGAAAATCGATGTTCTAAATTAATGGTGATATTAAAGGCAACTTAAGTTAAGCTACAGCTTTGCGATTTTCAACAGAAATTGATTGGCCTGGATATAAGCATGATTATGCAGCTAAAATTCTGTTCATTTAAATTGCAAAGCTTTGTAAACAAAACGTGCTCTGATTCAAATTATAAAATCTAATAATGTTGTTCAACATAATAAAAATATACGTATATATATATATATATATATATATATATATATAAAAAAAATGATACCCGGTACACTTATGGTACAGATACCAGGAAATGTATGAAACTCCCATAAGAAGGGGTAATAGACCTTATAAAATATATATGTATATCCTATATTCTTGTTGAGAACCAAAAGTCATGTCGGACCGTCTGTCTATGTTTCCTTTTAAACATCTAGTTTTCGGAATCTATCAGAGTTATAAACTCCAAATTAGATTACTGCATTCGAATATTTTTGTAATATATAAAAAGTAAATTTTTTTTTAAACAAATTTATTTCCTTTATTTATTAATTTTTGTTATTATTATTATAAACAGCTGTTTGTTCTATTTTTTCATAAACACAAACGATTCCAAATTTATTGTGATTATTGTGATGTTGTACAATCTCAGGAACTTTCATACAATATACCGATGTTATGTACTTAATGTGATCCTGATATTACAAGTTTGTGGTTCAAAACATGTTTTTTATTAGTTTATTTATTTTGATATATCTTTTTTTTTTTTTTAGATAATTTGCACATGAAATAATTTCTTGTCTTTATAATTTTTAATTTTTTATTTATATTCAATTGATTTCGCAATTTAAATTTTTCATTTTAATTGAGTTTTCTTGGGAATTACATTGATGCATATTTCTGGAGGAAATAAGCTTAAACATATTATATTTCCGTTACTACTTGACAACATGAATATTGTATTGATTGTATTGTATTATTAATGTATTGCATTGTATATTTTATTTTGTATATTGTATATTGTATATTGTATTTTGTATATTATATATTGCATTGTATTGTATTGAACGAGTATGTGTATTGCTTAAGCTGCAAGAAATGTATTGATTACATTTTGTATATTTCTTTATTGATATATTTATATATTTAAGAATGTTGTGTACGATTATTTGTAGTTGTTAAAATACTGAGCGTTGGATCGAATGGCGATTTTCGAGACAGTTTAATATTTTCATTACTTCGTATTTAGTATTTTTTCAATCCACTTAAAAGCAAAGTTTTTATTTTTTACTACCACTACAAACAAATGGAATAATAAACATTTTTCATCAAATTCACATCAATTATTTTCTTTGTTTATTTCTTATATTTAACAACAAGTTTGTATTCTCCGGTATATCAACAAATAATTTAGCTAAGATGTATTATTTGTCATTTTACAACTAAATTTTATATATATATATATGTATTTTTTTTTTTTATATAGTATTTTGAATAGTACATGCAGTTTTTTATTTTTTTTTTACTGGTAAGGTTAGTTTGCTTTGGATTAATACTAAATCACAATTAAATTGAAATATGTATATGTTCTTTGTTGTATGTTTCTTTGGGGCGACTATACTATGCAATATGTGTCTTTACTGCTGCTTATTCATTAATGACATATTATATTAATATACCTTTAGGTTCCTAAAATTCCTAGAATTATTATTGGAAGTAAATCATTTAAATTTCAATTATAAAGAAATTAGGTTGGCTACAAATTAAAAATAAAAGCGTAATAAATATTTCATATGAATTTTAGCTTATATTTTATCTGTTATTCTTATATATAAAATGGTCTGCAATTGTTTTTTTTTTTATTATGTATTGCTAAAATCATTTAACAATAGTTTTAAGTTTTTTCTTGTTTCTTTTTTGGTTTAAAGCAAATCTTAAAATAAAATTCGAAATCTCTTCTGTATATGAAAATGATGTGTTATTTCTATGGTGGATACATTTATATTTGTGCTTTATATTCATATTTAATTTTTATATTTTTATATAGTGAATATAATTGTACATTGAAGATAAAGTATAGGAATATTCACTTGTGTGTTACATAACAATCATACATACATATGTATATTATTTTTTTTTTTTGTTTTTTTCATATTTTACTTACATATTTATAATGTACGAGCAATCGCAAAATCTGTTTCATTATACTATTTATAGAGTTTGATAATTGATTTGAAATTCTTTTACAATGCTATTTGATTTCTGTGCAGTGAAATAAAATCAACATTAATTACTATATTGTCTTGTCCTTTTCATTTTCATTTTCATTTTCATTTTTATTAACTGCTACTTCATAGGAACAAAGTACATTTAATAGTAGGAAGCATGCATATGTACGAGTATACCATAAGACTAAGTGAGGGCGCAAACGGGTTAGAACATCAAGGAATGTTTTAAATGTTTTGAGGTAATCAATTACAACTTTCATTGGCTTGTGGCATAAACGAAAATTTCGTTAAATCGTTAAAATTTAAACAAGTTTAGGGGAAACTGTGTACAGGACTTTCACACATATGCTTGCTAGTATGGAAACTAGTTTTAGTTGCTATTAATATTTTATCTATTTTGCGAGCTTTACGCGGTTTGTTATATGCAATTTTAAACAAGTTCTGTATGCGTATAGGAACCTGAATACTTAAATTTAGTATTCGTAGTAACTTTAACAGTGGCTGAGATCGCCGTTTTTTACAGTCCAACATGCATATATTATAACAAAAATAAAAAAAAAAAAAAAAGCCGCAAAGTGAATAACACGTCGCACATGAAGTTGTGCAAGTTAGATGACGATTGCACAAAGTATCACAAAACTCTAACATGAAATCATGAAAAAATCATGTGTGTGAACATAAGTGTGAACGAACATAAAAGAGAATTCATTCTAGCATTTATGTTCAACTGCTAAAATGGTAAAATGGTAAAATGTTAAATTAATTTCATGTACTGTTGACTAACTAAATAAATAAAATATATATTTTCATATTCATTCATATATTCAAATATTGCATAAAATTAATTGTAACAAGTAACAAACAAGAAATAAACTCAAGATGAATAAATGTTCATTTAATTTTATTTCACCCTTGACTTGCCGCTGGGTAAACAACAACAATATCTTATTAGCATTGATAATAATGTCCTGGAGCATAATGAAAGTCGTAATTAGTTCACTTTAAGTCTTTGGCAAATAAGCTAAGAGTGAAAGTGCTGCTAATTGCTGTTTGTTATTTAACCAAGCCAAAGCCAAATGTTTCTGTTTTTTTTTTTTTTTTTTTTTTAACGAAAAAATGAAATGCCAAAAATGCCGATGATAAAAATAAAGAATATGTGAAGAAGAAGAAAACAATTGTAAAAAAATATCGGCGAAACTATCGCCTGATGGACATGGTGTTTGTGGGAAATTGTGGCTTCTGGCTGCCACTGAAAAAGCGTTTACATGTCAATCGCCAAAAGGCATTGCGAAAATCGACACTATAGAATGCGTATATAAACGGATTAATTGCACTATTGAACCAACCGAGCCAAGTGAGAGCTTTGGCCAGCATGCGGCTGACTTGATGCTCGGCCAAAAATGGAGTTATGAGATAGTAGATAAAAAATGGCAACCAACAGGCAATGAAGCCGCCAACAACAATGCTTAATGTTTGTGTTGTTTTGTTTTCCTTTTTAAGTGACGTAATGCGATTTGATAGAGATTTTATATTGGTTGACGGTGCGTTAATAGTCTCAGCTGTTACAGTCCCTGCTGTATGCTGATGATAATGCTGGGCACGCACACGATTTACACCACCACCAGCAGAAGCCGTAGCAGCAGCAGCAGCAGTAGCAGCTGTAGCAGCACCACCTGCACCTGTACCCACACTAAGATGATGGCCACCACATGAGGGCTGAAAGCTATTTGTGCGTGGATTCTGTTGCGGTTGCCATTGTGCATCTAACAGACTGCTGCTCGGTCCCATGCCACTTGTCATTGTGGTTATTGTGGTTGAAGCGGTAGATGTGCGTTTTAGAGACAAGGAGGATGGTCGTGTTAGTTCATAGCAACCGCTTTTTCCACCACCGCTGTGGGTTGAAGGTAGCGCCAGTAATGACTGGCAATTTCCAGCATGAGCTGCACCTGTCGTTGCCACACCGAGATTGTCGCTTTCGCTCAATGCAATTTCATGTAGATCCTTGGATATTGTCTGATTGGAAAAAGTCCGAGCGGTTGCCTGTTTATGTTTATAAATTGTAATTTGTTCCTGTTCGGAAAACTCATTTTCAACATCAGCAGCTGTATAGCGTTTAAATTTCTGTGTAATAAATTTCAATAAACAGATTTTGATAGTGCTAAATTACTATAGATTACTACTGGTAAATAAATTACATTGAACATGACACACAGATAGAAATTGTATTATTTTATAATATATATCATAAAACTTACCTTATTATGAACATTAATGTCTGTCATATTGTCATGTCGATTTGCGATTACACATGAAATCCTTGCATAAACATAGATCATAACAGCCATTGGTATAAAAAATGAACCCATTGCAGAAAAAATAACATAGCCCTCATTTTGATTGTATCGACACTCTCGGAGATCGCGTCGTCCAGGTTCATACCTATGAAAAATTTCAAATCGATTACTTTACTTTACAGTTTAATTAAACTACTACTTAATAGACTCGTTATCTTCTAAAGTGTTTTCTCAAGTGGCCAAATGAGCATATGAGCTATAAGTTTAATCAAAAATTTTTTTTTTTTGACTGATTTTTTTATTATAGCTTAACAACATGTATAACATATACAAATCAATATTAAATTTAGAACTTGACACCTTCATAAGTGTGGGATATGAGAGAGAAAGAAAGATATTGTTTTCTTTTGTTCGAGTACTTGAAGAAATACGCTTAGTCGGCAAAAATTCCAAAGAAATTCTTTAATAAATCTATTTTGACAGCGTTGCTACTGGCGCACCTGAAATTGCATTTGTCCCGCTGTCGAGCTGCTAACACACGTGTTACAATAATAAAAATGTACAGGAAAAAAAGTGTATCATTATTGTGCCGAAGAGTGTATACTCTTCAAAGTTTAATCGGTGTGGATATAAAATATTATTGTTGAACTTGAAACTAACTTAGCAGACGATAAAACTATAAGTTTCCAATAAGTAATAAAGAAAAAAAGTATTATTATGAAAACTATACAATATAGAGAGGAGGTCCTATCTGACTCGATTCCATTTGTAAAGATATTATAAATTGTTTGTAGATATCTTTCAATAACATACGCTACACTAGTTCAGGCTAGATTTAGACTAGACAACTGATGCTGTGATCAAGAATATATTTCATTCACTGCGTTACATACACTTTGACAAAATATATATATATATATACACTTGCAAGGGTATCAATGAATAAACAACATGTACTTACCAACCAAGCATTGGTGGACAAGTAATTGCCAATGCCAGTAACCAAACGATAAGAATCATTAAGAGTGCGAGACGTTTCGAGCGTCGTTTGCGCGAATAGGTTAAAGGCTGTGTAACTGCAAGATATCTGTATAATATTTAAAAAAAAATAAAAATGTAAATAAAATTATTTTTATAATTTTCGAATATCAGTAGTAATTTTCTAATAAATTTTAATGAAATTTCCAAATTTAGTTTCTTATACCTATCAACACTGATGGCACATAAACTCAAAATGGATGCCGTGCAAAGTAGCACATCAAAAGATATCCAAATATCGCAAAGTATCCAGCCAAGTTGCCAAGAACCTGCAAAGAATTGTTTTTGTTCAATATTAGACTTGTAATAGGAAAATTATGCTACACTAGTTCTATATAATTGTATGTACATATAGATTATGTATATGTACATATATTATATATTGGGCATAGTTACCTATGAGATGCACAGCTACTGCCGGCGGCATAACAAAAATGCCAACAAGTAAATCGGCAACAGCTAAACTCATAACAAAACAATTTGTTACCACCGTACGCAATCGTCGTGTGGTCAATACGGCTAAGATAACAAGTGTGTTACCAATAACGGTGACAACAATAAACGTACTGAAGACAGCAATCAAACAAATGCCTTGCCAGGATAAGATGAGATCATAGAAATGAGACCACTCGGCCGCCGCTGCAGATTCATTGTAGTAATTGGATGTTGTTAGGGCTGGTACCGAATTCCCAATGCCATCATGCTCAGACTCATTTAAAAGAGACTCTGACGATGATGCTGATGCTGATGCTGATGCTGTTGCTGATATTGATGGTCCCGATGATGATGAGGCTGCCAATGAATCTGCTATGTGGTTTGGAATTGTGGTTGTGTTTATGTGATGGCTTATGCTTGCATGCGATGATGCAGTTGACAAGGAGCGATTGTCAAATTTCCATGTTTCAAGAAAATTATCGGGAAGAATAGAAGCGTTGTGTTGAAATCCAATAACGCCGCTAGTGGCTAGAAATGTTGTCGCCACATACATCAGCGGCGGAAATAAAACGCTCGGATTATTCCACTGGAAATGGACACCCATAGATGCTTTAGTAAAGTCAACTGTATTTATTGTTCTTTAATCAACATAGCTCAAGCTTTTGGGGGCATGAGAAATATATTTTATTGCTGTATATGCTGTATGCGTTAACTTTTTGTTGTCATCAAAATTATAACTGTTAAATGATGTCATTTTATCCATCTGTTATTTTATTATATTTTCCACTGAATAATGTCCTGTAACGAGATAATAAAAGTAATTTTTTTTTTCTTTTTTTTTTGTTTCACTTACTTCATATGATAAAATATTTTACACATTTCCTTATAAATTGTGATTTAAATTTTATTTTCTTTTATTTTATAAATTAATTAATTTATTTATTTTATTTTAAGCATATGAAATGTAGTAAAATTCTATCAAAACACTATTTTATTCTTTTATTTATTTATTTTTTGATTTTATTTTGCTTTTAACTATATAAAAATTAAAATAAAAACAAATTTTCAACAATATTTCGATCAGAAAAAAAAAAACAAAAAGATACACAAAAACTGAAGACAAACTTGATCTGTTGCGTATGGAATACAAATGCATACAAATACATATTAGACCGATGACAGGCAGACAGACAGACAGGCAAAAGAACATATTGATATAAGAACTGGCGGATGGACAATAGCAAATATTAAAACGATATGAAAACTCTAATGGAATTGGAATTTGTGGCAGCTTATGCGAGTTGTGCTCAAGCGGCAGGCAGACACGCCGACAGACCGACAGACCGGCAGACTGGCATACCGGCAGGCTGGAAAAAATAATATATGCATGTAAATAAATCAAGAAAAAAGAGAGAAAAATAATAATTTAGTCTTTAGCACGCCGAATATTTATTACCCTTGACCAGAGTAAGGAAAATTTAATTGAAGAAAATAAAAGTTCTTTTTTCTGTTGTTTGCTTGTTTTTTTTTTTTTTTTTTGCCAACATTACAACATTATATATAGCTTTAATCTAACTTCTTGCAACTTATGTATGTACATATCGCGTGCAAGAGCAAGAAGTATCCGTGCTAAGCTTTATGTAGTTTGCTGTAAACCTAAGGAATTAGTTCATGCTGGAATTGGCAAACAGACACAAAAAAGTTAACTTGCCTCAGCTGTTCGTTCTTATCACGAATATATATATGTATGTGTATGTATGTATAAAGAGATATATATGGTATATATAATTTATAGGGTCGAAGATGTTTTCTTCAGTTCCCTTTTTTGCAAGCTGCTGAAAGAAATATATACTCGTACACTTATAAATTATATATAAATATGTATAAATGATATACATATTTACTTAAGTAAATATGTGAGAATATATGTATGTTAAATGTGTCCGATACATATTTATAACATCATGAATTCTAATGTATTCAAATTGGATTAGAAATGTAAGTATGCAAGCTTTAAATATTTGCGCATTTTAAGTCGCTTGATTGAGTTTCTTGTGTTGAGAATTTCAACGTAAACGAAAGTTTCTCCAATTAGAGGAGACACAACACTAAAAGACACACAAAAAGCGTATGCAAAGTTAGTTACGCGTTGCCTTAAATATATATATATATATACTTAGACTCTGTTATATACTATACACTATATATATTTAGTAAGTTAGAAATATTTCGACTCTATTCTTATGTCACAACGTACATACTCTCGATATGTGCTCACAGCGACAAACTATAGTAAACTGAAGGAGGTAGAATGAAAAAGTAGACAGCATGGCTGAAATCGACACTTCTCGTTATTGTCAACGTCAAAGTCGAGAAGTGTCGATTTCAGCCATGCTGTCTACTTTTTCATTCTACCTCCTTCAGTTTACTATAGTTTGTCGCTGTGAGCACATATCGAGAGTATGTACGTTGTGACATAAGAATAGAGTCGAAATATTTCTAACTTACTAAATATATATAGTGTATAGTATATAACAGAGTCTAAGTATATATATATATATATTTAAGGCAACGCGTAACTAACTTTGCATACGCTTTTTGTGTGTCTTTTAGTGTTGTGTCTCCTCTAATTGGAGAAACTTTCGTTTACGTTGAAATTCTCAACACAAGAAACTCAATCAAGCGACTTAAAATGCGCAAATATTTAAAGCTTGCATACTTACATTTCTAATCCAATTTGAATACATTAGAATTCATGATGTTATAAATATGTATCGGACACATTTAACATACATATATTCTCACATATTTACTTAAGTAAATATGTATATCATTTATACATATTTATATATAATTTATAAGTGTACGAGTATATATTTCTTTCAGCAGCTTGCAAAAAAGGGAACTGAAGAAAACATCTTCGACCCTATAAATTATATATACCATATATATCTCTTTATACATACATACACATACATATATATATTCGTGATAAGAACGAACAGCTGAGGCAAGTTAACTTTTTTGTGTCTGTTTGCCAATTCCAGCATGAACTAATTCCTTAGGTTTACAGCAAACTA